>QZWT01000035.1:0-50990 GCA_004114315.1 Cochlonema odontosperma | reverse complement strand
GGTGTCAAGGCTGAGCGGGGTAGTGTCGTTTTTTGCGTTGACCGAGGAAAGCATGGTGCAGGCTGTTGCTTTTCCACGTGGGTGTGTGCTTATGCCGGGAATGGTCGTTTTTCTCTCGCGACGCTTCTTTTCTGCTGTGTGTTATGCGTCTCATTGCCACGCTCGTTGTGTTGCAGCTGGGGGCGTGTGTTGCTGCGATTCCAGGCGACGAACAAGACGCAGTGGCGGGGTTGCTCACCACTGCACACGGCCAGTTGGCCCAGACGCACCATCCCATACCTATCGCCCCCTCCCATCGCCTGTTTCCCTACCGGTCCCGCACGGTGCTGTCCCATGCTGCAACGGCTCGTATAGTCCAGATCCTAAGGGGTGCATATACGTCTGCCATGAGCAACGACATCAAAGACGTCCTACGGAAGGAGCTGCTAGAGAAGCACGGAGCCACACCCCAGCAAAGCATCGATAGTCTGACTGGCACGTGGATTGGCACCAAGGAAGCAGTAAGCATATGGCATCCGGTCATCTATGCTGATCTCTCTGACACGTTGTGGCACACAAAAGACCCCTTCTTTCTCAATCTTCTTCGACTCGCACGGCTCTCCATTGACCCTGCTTTCGACGGCAACCTCGAAAAGAGCATCGAATGTGCTTCCACCAAAGTGCTCAACGTCTTCGGCACCGCGCTTGCATGGTTGAAAATACCGTCACAGTTATGGCAACGCATACTAGGCGACATCCAGCGTTCGCTGATTGCACAGCCCACATTCTTTGTGTGGGCGTGCCAGTATTATACGTCCAGGCAGTCGCATTTCTTCACACACAGCTATCCGTACAGTCATTTCGTGTATGACAACTATCGGGATTGCCTCTATCTGTCAGGCTACCTGCTCACACTCTCGTCCCGTCTTCTTCCCTACCCCTCGCCCGACAACCAGATTCGAATGGGTGCCGAGTTCTACCAGAGGTACACGAGTGCTGACGACATGTTCTACTGTACGGATTTAGAAGCGTTTTACCACTTCATGGCAACGAGGGGTGTGCCATCCTGGGAGGTGTCGCTGCTGAATCAGTTTCCCTCGTTTGCCGACTACACCGCCGTAAGGAAGAACAGGGCCGCCTCTCGATCTCTGCGAATGCAGTTTGAAGACGACGCTGCCACTGTCAGATACTTCCGTCTGTCTATGTACATGTTTGAACTGTCTAATTTGTATCTGCTCGGTCACGGTAGCATCGTCGCAATCATCGACGAGATGAAGAGCTTTGCCCTCCCTGATGCTGTCGTGCTTGTCGAGCGCTTGGCGTCAAACCCCAACGACTGGGCCACCTTCAAAAGCGGTCTTCCTAGAGGAGCCGACGGCGTCACAGATCTGTACCCCGATCTGTCTAGCTATATTGCGCATGTGCTGGTGCCAAAGCTGGTGCACACACATCGCCACAGCAAGACGCATCCAAGCATGTCATTCGCATTGTCGAAAGCCAAGCAATTGGACCTAAATCATGTAGAAGTGATGCGCAACAGCAACTACAACGAGGTCATTCGCGGATGGATTGAACACGCAGAAACCGTCGCAGCATTGAACACCTGTGCTATATTTATGGCGGCCGTGGAAGACATAAAAGACGATCTTGCGACGTGGAGAAGGGTGCATCATCGCAGAGCGATGTCCTTCTAGTCGTCGTCGTCGTCGTGTGGCCAGTGTTCTGGTCTGTGTTGCGCAGTGAGAGTGATACCAGCCGGCGTGTTGGTATTCATATGTATAGGATAAAGCTTGAGCTCTTTACACCGTCTGTCCATCTATCTGTTGCTGTTAGTTCGCGATGCAGCGTGCACTGTGGCTGGGACAGTGCCTGGGTTCGGTCGTGTCACACGCTTCAATGGCTTATGGTGCACTGCACTGCGTCATTTCTCTTCCCCCTGTTTCTCGCACGCCTCATCAATGCTATTCCATTATCGTACCGTATGCAGCAAAGGCATATAGTCACATCCATGCTCGTTCCAGACATGACGCAATAATGTGCGGGGAAGAAGCACATTGAGGCGACACACCAAAAGAACTCCTATATTATCTGTCGCGTCTAAGCTCTTTTACAAAACCCAAAACAACGCTGTGGTAAGCCCGCAGCCAAACATAGCAGCAGCGGAAACAGAAGAGGTGAGAGGCGTGTGTGTGGTGGGTGCAGCGGAAGCAGTACGGCCCGCATATAGTTTGTCCGACAGATGGTTCTCCAGGAAGTTACTGGCACTGCCTTGCTCCATCATGTTTGCGCCTGTCACCTGTATCACCTTCTCGCGCAGTTCCTTGACAGGCACCACCGCGTTGGGCATGGCGATCTGCAGCCGTTTCAACATGTTGGCGACTGCCTGGCGAGGCGTGCCGCTGTCCGTGCTTACGGTCACACGCGTGGTGTTAGCGAAATCCACGGTGAAGTTCTGCACACGCGAGAGCAGGCGAGCAAGCGAGTCTGGACGATTGTAGAGCGCGGAAGGAGAGACGTAGCCGTAGATATCGTTCAAGCGTTTGTAAACAGCACGGTTCTCTGCCTCATAGCCGCGGATCTCGGTAACGTTCATGTGCATCATGCGCAGCCATGTTGCGTTGAGTGGTTTTGGATAGCGCAGCCCCATGATGTTGGAGCGATCCAGACTGTTGACGTCCAGTTTGAGATCAGCGTCAGTGAGAGGAACGGAGTGGACCAGTGCGTCAAACCCGGTGTTCACCTCGAAAGAATGGACGTGCGACGACCAGTGCCGGCTGTAAGAGGAATGGCTGTCGCCGCTGGAGGGTTCGGCGACGGTGGGCGGAGGAAGGTTCTTGTTGGCGTTCAGGATGACATCCATTTTCATGTCCTCGTATGTGTAGCATAAGGCGTCAGTGCTCATGACATCTGACACAGCGTACGGGAATGGGTCCAAGCGGTCGGAAAGGGTGACAGCACGGTTGTCACGCGCGGTGCCGTCGTAGGAGTTGGCGAGGTGGGGTTTCGCTCGCTGGAACTGCCACCATATTTTATCGATATAGCTGTGGTGTGCTAAGAAAAGGGGATCGTTTGGTGACTAGGGGGGTGTGAGTGGTGCGGGAGGAGGGAGCGCATACCGCCATGGTAGAGAAGTCGATACCGCCTCCGATGTTCATGTGCGGTGCGCCATGGACAGGACCTTCGATGCGTCGGCGTAGCTCGTCATACGAGTTGGCGTTGACCAGAATACTATTGACCACTTCCATGGACTGCAGCGCAGAGATCGATTCATCACCATCGAAGTGGCGCGTGAGACAATGTGGTTTTGGGTGTTTGAGCTGAAAGTCCTTGAAATAGCCGGTGGCAATGCAGCTGTCCTCTGAGGTGCTACCGGGGCCGTAGAAGGAGTCGAGGAAGATGGGTGAGACTTCGGCGGCCTGACTGTCGACATCTTCTGCCCAGTAGTTCAGACACACGCTTGCATCTATTTTCTGCATTTCCAACTCGTACTGACGAAGATAGGCACGGTGCCAAGGGAAGAAGACGGGCTGACTGTGGATCTGGTGCTGCGCGTCTAGGTGGTGTTTGGTGAACTGGTCGTATACGCCTGAGGCATGAGTGGCCAAGAGGGCTCTGAAGAACGCATCGCGCTGCTGGTCGGTCAGCAACCGCACCTCCTTGCGCACGCACACGGAAGGACACGATGCTGCAGCAACCAGTGGCAACACCAGGATGGCCAAGGACAGATACTTCATGAAGCAGCAGCAGCAGCAGCTCTAGTGGTGGGTAGGCGTGGGGCGGTGTAGCGTGTGGATCGTTAGCGTGGAGCGATGGTGAGAGAGAAAGCAGCAGTGTGGGGAGACAGAAGCGGAGTGGCATCGCCACGTGCCACGCGGCAGTGTGCCACACACAAAACCATATCTGGCCACGCTGGTTGCTGTGGCGTGTGTGGTTGTGGCTGTTGGCGTGCGTTGGTGTGTTGGTGTGTTGCTGATGCTGTTGTTACTGTTGCTGCTGGTGTTGCTGCTGGTGCTACTGTTGCACACATGCACGAACACGGATGTTGCCGTGTCTCGCCTACACACACATGCCACCACCACTTCAACACTGCTTACATGCTATCATCCACCACTTTACACACTATCGTCCGTTCTCTTCTGTGTGATGCATGCATCCATCATCTGCACAGTCGCCCATCATTCTTGCTTGATTGGATCATAAATGGCGTGGGGATTGACGCTGTGGGCGGATCCGCATCTTGCCTTCAGCCTTCACCCGTCTCCGTCTTGCCTCCGCCCCCGCCTCCTCCGCCCCTCCTCTCTCTCCTCCTTCCTCCCCTCCACGTCCATGTATCCCCACTCGCTGCTAATTACTGCTGGCGTGGTCCTTTGTGCCGCTGGCCTGGTCCGTGCCGAAGTCCCCTCGTGCTCGCACCACTGTGTACGGCGAGAATTCCGTACACTTGGCCAATCCGAACGGGATGCCTATGCTAACGCAGTCAATGCGATAAAGAGCTCTGGACAATACGACGCACTTGTACAGACCCATGTCGGCGCCGCGAGATATGCACACGGTACGCCTAGATTCTTTGTGTGGCACCGGGCGCTGGTCTACGAGTTTGAAAAGGCTATCCATGCGGTGAATAATGCTGCCTGTGCCCACTACTGGTCTTGGGATGTTGATTCACAAGCACCCGCGCAGTCGCCTATATGGGGGGTTGGTTATTTTGGAGGCAATGGTGGAGCGGGAGGATGTATTGCAAATGGTCCATATGCTGGTTGGCAAGCCACCGTGCCGGATAGGTAGATGCGCTTGCGCTTGCACCCGCCCTCGTGGCTCATGGCTCACTCTTCTCTCCCCCTCCCTCTCCCCCTTTCCCTAGACACTGTGTGCAGCGTGCGTGGGATCTAGGCACGAGAATCTCGGTTTTCCAATCGATGGAAGTGATCAATCGGATCATCACCCAATCCACCCGTTACGACGAGTTTCGTGTGAGCTTCGAATCTGTTCCACATGCGCAGGTACACAACGCGGTGGGTGGTGATATGCCACAAATGTGGTCTGCCAACGATCCTATCTTCTGGGCCCATCACTCGTTTGTCGACTACATGTACGTCCTGTGTACAGTGTCAATGGCTTTTGGCTCATCCTCCCCCCTGCTAGCTACTACCAATGGCAGAACACGTACAGCGCGAACTTGTACGACGGCACCGACGAGAATGGCAGATCCATGTCCGCCACTGAGGCCATGGTGCCATGGCGAACCACCGCCCAAGACGTTTTCAACATCGCCAACCTGTGCTACGAGTACCAAGCCATGGCAAGCTCAGGCTCTAGTGCGCGTGCAAACACCTTGCTTCGAAAGCGTGCGTCAGCAGAGGACACCGTGAACACGGCAGTCGGCAATGCCATGGGGAGCGCCGCTGCAGCTGTCCGACGACTATTCAATGTCACCGCACTGTCCACCCCGCCACCCGCCACCCCGTCTTTCACCGCCGCCGCTGCGTTGCCCTCCATCGACCTCTCCAAGCTGCCCATCAAAATCCAGCTGCCCGACAGCAAGGACCAAGTGGTTGCCTATGCACATGCATCGCTGGCTGATTATACGGCCGACACCGACGACATGTATGCATTCAGCGGGCGTACCAATTTGCTTGGGCTGCGGCGCTGCAAACCTGTGCCTGACAGTTGGCTGAAAATGCATTCGTTCAGCGACGAGGAGATTCAAAATGTGCGTGCGCGTGAGCAGAGCTATATGGAGACAGTCGACGCGCTGAATCGCATCCCCGGCTATCTTAGTCCTGCGTCGCTCTACTATCGCAAAGACCTGCTAGCCGGGTTGATCGCGCAAGGGGAAGTCGATCACTTCGACATCGACCTTGTGGGTGTCGGGCGTATTTGCATAGCAAAACCAGTCAGCGGCGGAGGGGCAGACCTGACGCAATCCACACAAGCTGTAGACGTCGCTCACAAGCTGACCAGCCAGGTGGACAACTACATCCCCGAGTACATCGTGCCCCCGTCCCGCGTGAAGTCGCAGCTGGTGAGTCTGGTGGGAGACAGCGTCGCTCCACCCAACTCGGCAAGCAACTTCATGGTGCCGCCGAAACAAACTTCCGGCTCATCGCCTGGGCAAGGCTCTGCTGCAGCAACGGCCACGACAGTGCCCACCGCTGGTGCATTGCTTGCTGTGACCGCGCTCGTGCTGGCGTTCGTCGGACCGCTTTCGCCTGCTCGCCTCTAGATATACACATAAGTGGAAGCATATTTCCCTCGTCTACCGCCTGTCTTTCCACTCAGGAACTAGTAATAAAGCGAACATGCTTCAGCCAAAGGAGCGGGGCACCGTCAGAAGTAACGGCTCACTGCCAGAAGTAACGGCCCATCGTCAGAAGGAGTGAGCTACCTTGCTATGGCCACGTGTGCTCACAACCCTTCTGACTACACCGCACCGCCGCCCCTCCGCATCCTCAACTAACGTATGGTCCACTGGCACCCCAAGCCCTTTGCATGTTTCCCGCTGCTACTGGTCCTCATTCATTTCCACTGCATTACCGCCCTCTTCAAACCCAACTCAGCCACGCCTGTGGTGCGGCAGCTGTTCGACTACTGCCCCGCCGGGTTCTATCCTTCCATCTACAACCAAGGCGCTCCCACCGCCATCTCCACTGCATCCGACACCTCCATGCTCAACGTACTGCGTACGTTTCTCTCTGGCATGCTCGACAAAATCACCCCTGTGCTTCAGTACTTCGCCACCCAACGCTTCGACAAACAGCTGCGTTTCTATCTGCTGGCGCTGCCCAAATGGGCTGAAGCACCCATGCTCGACATCCTCGGCATACCACACACACTACAACGCGCATACGTAGCGCCCCAATTCAAGCGCAGATCCCTCACCCAACGGCTGCAACTACGATTGATTCGTATGAAACATCCGTGGGCGATACGCTTTCTGCAACGAAGCACTTACATCCGCAATCGGCTAATGGCATTTTCAGGCGATGTTTTCACCCAGAAAATACGCCCCATCTTGGAGTCTTACGCGATCGTCATCACGAAACGGTGCATGCGCCACTATCTGCAGCTAGAAACACCACCTTTAGCATCGGCATCGGCATCGGCACCAACATCAGCACTAGCATCAGCACTCGGCAAGAAACTAGTGCGCCGGGGCTGGATAGAAGCCATTCCGTTTGTGGGTGCTTATACACGCGCATGGCGTGAGAAGATAGCAAACGGACTGGCTGTCAGCGTCCTGCTGGAAGTGGTGCGTATCTATCCGGAAATATTGCGCAGCATCACGGCTTTTATAAGGGAGGAAGCCAGCCAGCTGATCAGGGGAGTGATTGACGAGGTTTTCTCTGTGCGGGATTTAAATGGTCGTCGCGCTACTCCTCCCTTCCCGTCCCACACAGCTCATCCCACCAACGACCCCACCGCCGTCTCTGTCCCCAGCACATCGGCAGTCTCGCTCAAAGGTTCGGTTGCACAGCGTCGTTTTATGTTCCCTCGACAACGACGTACGCAGTGGCGAAGAATACGCGCCCGTTTGGTCGCCTCCTTTGTCAAGTTTGCAACGCAACGCGTCGAAGCTTTCGACCACTTTTTCTGCCAGTTAGCGATGGAGACAATAACACCTGAGGTGATGCATGCTGTGTACGAGGCATTCGATCTCCTGCCACTACTTCCTCCGAACCTGTTTAGGCTCAAGCTAAAAGGGAAGGAGCAAATACGCTTGGCTGAGGACCAGGCTGAACAAGCAAGAGTGGCACTGCATGCAAAGCAGCTGCAGCTCACACAGGCAGTACATCCTGACGAGATAGCCGCTGCCCATGCGGCAATCGAAACGGCTAGCGCAGATGTCAGAGACGCAGAGCAGAAAGATGTGCTGGTCCGAGCAGAGGTGAAGGCACGCCTAGCAGCGGCCAAGACAATTCGGAAGATGAATGCCGCTCAGACGTTAACTGCCCCGACGCTAGCTGCCCCGCAAGCCTGACGCACTTGAGTAGCAAAATGTGTCATACCGACAGAAGAGAATGGAAAGTGTAAAAATGCTTGTTTTCTCCATAAAATTGCATGTCTCGCTGTGTTCATCATTGTTCCCCCTCATTTCGAGTGCCATGTGTAGTCAGCATGTTTGTGCTAGAAACGCCGGGTGTGGTTTTGCTTTGACTGGCCCACGCTACGCATCAGTGCGGCACAGCACAGCACAGCACAGCACAGCACAGCACATGTCAGAATCACAAGGCTATCGCGAGGCGTTTCAAGCGCTTCCAGTGCCACATAGTTCGAAATGTACACGCACACGCACACACATTGACACATTGACACTTTGACACTTGACACAACTGAATATCGGTATCTGTACCGCCACAGCCTACTTTGCATTTATTGCTGTGTAGCATCATGCGACTTTGCTGAAATGGCTGCAGCTGTTTTGGAAGCATTCGCACGTCCCAAGTGGGTGGAAATGAAGTTCCCAGTGGCTACAAGACGCTCTAGATTCACGCCTGAGCGCAAACCCAGCCCGTTCAGGAGGTAGACGACATCCTCAGTAGCCACGTTCCCAGACGCGCCTTTCGCATAGGGACAACCGCCTGTAGCGGTCAATACACGGTTCCGCTCGTCACTATGGCACGTACCAAGTCCTGCTACTGAGCTGTCTACCACGCGTATCCCCATATCCATAGCGGTGTTGATATTAGCCAGCGCCTGCCCATAAGTGTCGTGACAATGGACGGCCAGATGTTCTAGCGGCACACGCTGCATGACCACACGCAACATCTCCCGCATGGCTGTTGGGGTGCCCACGCCAATCGTGTCCCCCAACGAGATCTCGTAGCAGCCAAGGTCATACAATTTCCCAGCCACCTCAGCCACTGCCGCAGGTGTAACGACACCCTCGTAAGGACACCCCACTACACACGACACGTATCTAGCAAGGATGCAGTTGTTCCGATATAAGCGAAAGTTACGTCGTACACACACGCACACGCACACATACTCACACACACATACCCTCGTACAGCCACACGTTGAATATGTGCCGCGTCGATCACGTCGCGAAATCGTGTGATACTTTCCTGGATAGAAGCGTTGATGTTACGCTGCGAGAATGTTTCGGATGCGGCACCAAACACAGCCACTTCCTCTGCGCCAACTGCCATTGCTGAGTGTAGTCCCTTTAAGTTAGGTGTCAACACCGGGTATCGAACACCAGCACGACGCTTGATGCTGCTCATAACCTGCGCTGCGTCTGCCATCTAACACAAAGGGTCGACCATGCGTTTACGGAAGCCGACGCGAACGGTGCAAGGGCAGTGGCTACTTGTGGCACCCACTTGGGCGAAACAAACGACGTAGCCTCAATCACACGGAGACCGCTTTCTGCCAATCGGTCTATAAGCTCGACTTTTACCGCAGTGGGAATGACTTGTTTCTCATTCTGCAAACCGTCCCGCGGACCAACTTCGACAATCTTCACGTCCAACCCTTCAGGAACAGACGGAGGTGGAGTGCCCTGTAGTTGAGGGGAGGGAGAAGCAGAGCGGCGAAAGAGTACCAGCGGTCGTTTGGCGCCGCTTTCGGCGGAATTAGCAAGCGTGGCAGCAGTGTAGCGCCGAGATGATGAGAGCAGCCGACGCGACGCACGGCTCCACATGAGTAAGCTGGATGACGCGTGGGGACGAGAAGCGCTGGCTCAAAACATGGACCGTACGCTGACACTGCAGCACGTCGATGCTTCAGCTGAATGAAAGCACAGTCTGTATTATGATGTGATGCTTGGCAGAAGTAGCCTGTATTTATGTTGCTATCACTCCACTAGTCAGTCTCCTTGCTTGGAGCAAATATGTATGTATCTAGCACGTCGGGAAAGGCCCATACTTTCTGAGCAGGAAAGCGTTGGCATTGGGACCATTGCCGCGAGGCTAGCGCAGCAGGCAGTTCACTGGATGTCACTCGTTGAACAGCAGAAACTACGGCTACCTGTGTCCAGACAAGACGAGGTACCTATCTGCGGCCAGTCGCGACGACAGTTCTGTCTGGTGGTTGTCCTGGAGTGAATCGTTGTTGACCACGATCAACGGCTTGGACAGGCGCAGTGCTTCGAGACACGTTCCAGCACCTGGACGAGAGGCACATGTAAAGCGACAGCCACACACACACATGACAACTACCTACCGCCATGGCTCACCACCAAATCCGCGGCCTTCATGTCTTCTGCAAGTGTGTCTTTATACCCATAGCCGGATATTTGGATGGTGGATGCGTGGGTGGCAGCGCGGTGCGTGTGAAACAGCTCCTCGCTTGAGCCGTACTGCACTACAATGCGTGTGGTGCCAAGCAAGGCCAGAGCAGCGATGGTCTCGGCGGAAAGCATAGCCGCTATCAGAGCGGGAAACGCCGTGGACCCAACCGTGACGAATACTGTGCGCAGGTGAGCCATGCGGGAACAACCGAAGCGCAAACACTCACCTGCGCAAAGACCGACGACGATGACAATTGCTAATCACCATTGAATGCGTAAAATCGGAATATAACACGCGCGTGAGATAGACTTTCGTCTTTGGAAAGCCGTTGCAGTCGTGTGTTTTTTCGTGCGCCTCTTGTTTTCAAGAGAGTCTGCACTCATGGCCAGCGTGTCACCACCGCCGCTGCGGAATCGTCTGTTTGCTCACGCAAAAGTACACGCGCCGTGTGTCAACGGCTAACAGTATAAGTCGCTTAAGTTCTGGTGGTTTCTGTTTCATGCTATTGGAACCAGTGGAGCGTGTCTGTATTACGTTCTCTACTTGCTTGATCCCAGAGCGCAATTCTGCTACTACGTAGCGTACACTGCCATACTTGCGAGCTACGCTTTGATCCTGGCCAAATATGTGCGTGTAAGTGAGATTGTCTTTCGCTAGCGACTCACTCTGGGCGAAGACCCTCAAGTTCAGACTGAGCTCGTTGCCTTCCTTGCCGGCAAACGAGAATATACAGTATGCCACGCTAGCCTTGCTCTGGTGGTGTTCGCCCTCAATGCCTGGTACGTGGGTCAGGTCGTTCCACCACACTGCCGTGCTCATTCGTGTTCAGTTACGCTGCCGCCTTACATGCTGTTTTCTGCGTTCCACATCGTGTCCTACTTGAACACTTCTCTCTTGCCCACTTTGTTTCCCAGTGATTTCCCACCACATACAGACCGTGCCGATTATGCGCGACCGCCCCGTGAACGCTCCCATCGGACGGTGGAAGTATTTGCGAATCTTCAGGCCCGCATGCATGCAGAATATATGCAATGGATGAGATATCGAGAAATGTGGGAATGCTTGGTCGTGAGCTCTTGGCTTGGTTTGCACATACTCACGTACGTGTTACACGCCCTGGTCATGCTTTCCCCGTGAGCTGACATCGTTTCCGGGATGTGTGGCAATGCAGAATGCCGCTCTCTTGTGTGCTGTATGCAGCCTTCGTGGTGGCACGTTACCGATATTCACCGTATACGCGGGATGTTTTTGCACGCGTTCGTGCGGATCTGGACGCCTATTTGCTTGGCGGGCGATCTCCGCCCATTGTGGAGAAAACGTATCGTGCGGTACGAGAACAAATGCAGCGCCTGGGCACGAAAATTGCTCTTCCACCGACCACCGCAGCAACAAACTCCAATGGACGTACTCGCTAGAGTACAGCTATAGTCTGACATAGCGAACGCTTTCGATGAATACATGAAACGAAATGTGCCCAATCTCAAAGCTTGTTACCTTGTGTGCTAGTGTACCAGTCATTGAGTTTTAGAAAGCACATGCATAAGGTAGTGCTCGCACAGTGGACAAATAGGCGTGACAACACAATGCTCAGCGCGTGGGTCTGCATGTGTGTGATTACTTGTTCGTGGACAGACATCATCCAGGTGCGGTTGGTAGTAACGACTACCAAAAAACACAAGCAAGTTGCGCAAGAAACGACGCTGGTCCGTAGTCTGTGCTGCCCAGCATCAAGGGTTTGGCACACATACGTGCGTTGAATTGGTTTATGCCGATCCCTGAAATGGCAGTCGTCTCCCAGTTGATTGTGCGCCTGATTTATTGCGACACATCTCAGTCTGTTGTGCACGCGGGATGGTCAAAAAGATGCGTGTGTTTATCGAGGAGGGAAAGAGAGCCCGATACAGCGGTGGCATCGCACTACAACACATGTAATGGCATATAGCCTATGCCGTCTGCTTCTGCTGCACTGGAGAGGCCATTGTGTCTAGGGAAATAGTGTCTAAAGGGTTGCGCTGCAGCCTAGATCAAACTGCAGAGACGTGTTTTTATTGCAATCCATGTGGCAGCGAAGTCGGATCCTCGCCACGTATGCCGCTACCATTGCTCGTCCACGAGCACTCCACATCTCATCCGTCAAACGCGTCGCCCTAGAAAAGGAGGCGAGTTTGAAAGATACGGATCCAAAAGAGGCGGATCCACAGCCCGAGCGCCCAACACAGATCTCGCATGAGCTGTATGAGGATGAAGAAGCAGTAGAGGCTGCTTTCCGTGGCACGCCCGAGGCCAAGTATGGTCAAAAGCATCATGGGCTTGGCATACCACCCGCTTTGAGCAACGCTGTAGACGATCTGATAAAAGGTGCTGCAATCACAGCGCACTGTGCGCTTGCTCACACACCCCTGGTGGTCCATCATAGATGCCACTATAAAAGACCTGCAGTTTAATGGACGCCGTTTGGATGATACAACGAAAAACACGTATATACCGCACAACAAGGCTCAGGCAAAGCGTATCAGAGACTATCTGCGCAAATATCCTCCGCTCAGATCATCGGAAAAAAGCGTTATCGTCTATGGCAAGCCGGAAGTCAATGCGTATGTTGCTTCGCGCATGGCCCAGAGCTACGGTGTCATTACGAATGTGCTGGGAGAAGTGAAGAAACGCATCCCTGGCTATGTGCCAAGACAGGTGTTTGATTTCGGCACTGGTCCTGGCACTGCCATTTGGTAACCATTCTTCTGCCTGACATAGTGCTTACCTTGGCGATGATGTCGCTATGCGTGCGGTTCAGGGCGGCAGATACTGTGTGGGGCGCGCAGGTCGAATCCTACGAAGCTGTCGACATATCCCGCGATATGCTGGACGCAGCGGAAACATTACTAGCCGGTAAGTCCAAACCGTCTGCTCTCGTGGGCAATCTCTCAGCAATACTCATCGTGGTCGAATAGCACGTCCCGAAGAGCAAGCCCTCACCAATGTCTCCTTCCGCCAGTACCTCTCCTACGACAAAGATGTAGGGCTTCTGTTCACCGACGATGCATGCCGCTTAACTCATACACACACACACACACTAGCATGCGAAAAAAGACTTGGTCATTGCTGCGTATGCGATAGGAGAACTGGCAACAATGGCACTACGTGAGGAAACATTGCAACAGCTGTGGGAACAGACGCAAGATGTGCTGGTATGAACGACGTCATCAGCAAGCATACCTGTCTCACAGACGCCCAGGTGGTAATAGAACCGGCCACAAGAGATGGCACGCAGACAATCAACTGGGTGCGCAATTGGTTTTTCAATTTCGAAAAAGTCACCACCGCGAATGCTCGTACCACGGCCGACACGGAAGCCGATCCTTCCGCGAGCCAACGAGGCCCTGTGCATATTGTTGCTCCGGTAGGATCGCGCGCATGTACGTTTTACCATGCGTCCCTCATGCGTCCTTCAGTGCCCTCACGCTTCTCAATGCCCCATGTTCAACACCATAGAGCGGTGTCACTTCTCACAACGCATTCCACGACCGACGTTCTTGGTAGGCGACGCGCTAGGCCGTCATTGACCATGCTTATTCGCGCCTGTGTGTAGCGACGATACAATCCCAACTGGCCCACCAGCTACGAAGATGTGAAATACTCCTATCTCATTTTGCAAAAGAAGGAAAAGCCAACAGCTGCCAACACTTCTGGCGGTATGTTTTCCGCAATCGCACGTCTGCACACTGACACCCGCTAGAACTGGTGCCTCTTCATATACAGGCCTACCAGTGGCCGAGAATGATTCGCGAGCCAATGAAGCGAGACGGCCATATCATCATTGACGCTTGCACCACAAAAGGTGTGTGTTTGCTGCTGTCGTTACATGCTCTCTTTACAATGCTGATGGCTAACACACTTAGCCGAAATCGAACGCTTGACGATCCCAAGATCGCAAGGCAAAGAGCCGTATTACGATGCGCGCAAGAGTCGATGGAGCGATCTGTTCCCGCATCCGCCAAAGAATCCAGCTATCCCGTGCAATCTACGTGTTGAGAAGACAAAGGCTGTGTAGATACTTGGCGGCACTAGCAATACATGGCATTACACTCTCTCGCGCATACCCCCTTCTAGCGCTGTCTGTGACGTACAATGCCTTGGCTCTCATGCCGGTTTCCTAGAGGTGAGGTGGTGTGCATCGTGTCACAGCGATGCGCCTGGCGAAAATATCGTTTGTCACACCGCACTCGACTGCATGTCGTTTACCCGTGAGCTGGCCACAGCGCTTCATGCTGTGCGGCTTGCATCGCGTGCATGCCGGAAAGTGTTTGAGCAGCGACGCGTTGAGGGCGGCCAGGCAATGAAGAAGCAGGACACATCTCCTGTCACCGGTAAATGAAGGAGGCCTGGTCTGCTGGAACGGCTCGTGCTTACCACCATCTGCAGTAGCCGACTTCGCCGCACAAGCTATTGTGAATCATGTGCTGACTGCCACGTTTGCGGATGTACCTATCGTGGCAGAGGAGGCGTCAGCGGAGCTAATGCGTGGAGGAAGCGAGGTGGCTACAGACGTGCAAACACTCGTAAACAACACACTGGACACGCAGTTAAGCATGACAGAGGTGGTGTGGATATACCGTTGCTGCTACTTAGCTAACAACGCGGTCCCTCAGGTGTGCTCCTTGATTGACCGTGGTAGTTGCAATGGTGGCAATGGTGGCAATGGCGGCCGCTTCTGGACACTGGATCCAGTGGACGGGACGAAAGGATTCTTGCGCGGCGAGCAATTCGCTGTATGTCTTGCGCTGATAGAAGAGGGCTGCGTGAAACTGGGGGTGATTGGATGTCCAAACCTTGCTGCAGCGGGTGCAATGGCTGCAAACGATGGTTGCGTCCTGTATGCGGTGCGCCATCAGGGTGCATTCCAGGTGTGTGGAAACGTTACCGCTCCATGTGCATACGCTACTGGCACACACGCTAACACGTGCGCATCCTTGGGCACAGGAGAGAATGGACGGCGAGGGCTCACCTCAAGCAATCCGTATGGCTGCATTGACAGAGATGTGCGAGGCAAGATTTTGCGAGTCGGTGGAAGCAGCCCATGCTTCACAGCCGCTCCATGCCCGTATCGCGGAAACCTTAGGGATCAGCACGTCTCCTGTTCGGATGGATAGCCAGTGCAAATATGCCATAGTGGCGCGTGGTGACGCTGACATCTACCTCCGTTTGCCAACGCGCGCTGACTACGTGGAGCGTATCTGGGTAAGCGTGTGTGTGTACGCACTGTGCTTGCTAACATGGTGCACACTGCACGTGCTATCATAGGACCATGCATCAGGCGCGCTGCTGGTGAGCGAGGCAGGAGGTAAGGTCACCGACGCTTATGGCCAGCCGTTGGATTTTGGTGCTGGTCGAGGGCTTGTGAACAACCGTGGCGTTGTCGTTGCGCCGCAGTCTCAGCATGGCGCGATCATCACGGCGGTGCAACAGGCATTTGCTGCGTCGTAAACCCCCTCTATTCTATCTCCATGCCACTGCACATCATTGTGGCGTGATAAGCACTCTCCCTTGTAAACTATGGTCTAGAGTAAACAGCCTCTCCGCCTCTTCTTAGCGCTTCACACCATTCTTCCGCAGAACTGCTGGTGCGTAGCTACGCTTGTATTACATGCGACCACCGCGAACCACACGTCACAACACTCCTCCTCCTGTTCTCATGCCTTTCACACAAATCTGTAGTCCGCTATGGGACAAGATCCGCCACTTCGCTCGTTTCCCACAAACTGGTGTCTCACTGCGTCAGATGGTTCGATTCGGTGGGTGCGCCTAAGCGACCAAGCAGCTGGTGCCCGCGATGGGATGAGCAAACCTTACTCACGCTACACGCATAGGAATGAACCCGTCCCCAGGCACGCTTTTCCGCGCCAGTCAATTTATGCTTGGTGCGTAGTGTATGTTGAACTGCGGTGGATCTAACGTGTATGCACACACACACACAGAGGAACTGCCGATTCGACTGGCACACCGAGTTGTCGAGCTAGAGAATCTGCCTCACGGGCTAAGCTCGATGGCGTCTGTACAACGCGTCAAACTCTGGTACGCGCAATCCTTCCAGGTAGCTGCTCCACCTTCTGCCAAGGAATGCACAAAGAGGCCTGTAGGAACTAGTGGAGTTTCAGCGACCAAAGCTACCGCCAGCGCTTATAGAACGAATACGAAAAGCAGCTGAGCAGCATCATCCTGCTGCGCATGTCAATCAAACCAACGGAAAGCCGCTCATGGAGGCGTCTGCATCGACAATCAGTAGCAACCTGTTTCGAGATGCACCGGCGGAGCGGTCGCATGCACTGCCTGACCATCGGTAAGTGTGGTGCTGGCACGCACCTGTGTGTGTGTGGCTTTTTCAAGTGCGTCTGTCCAAGTCTAAGTGTCTTAGCTTCTACGTGAATCTCGATGACGTTGATATCCCCGAGGAGGTGATGCATGCAGGCGATCGTCTTGTCGCTGCGTTGGAGATCATCAAGCGCCGACATGACCCGGTAGTCAGCACAATTGGTACTGCATGACCACAAAAGTGTCGGGCATGACCAGTTCATTTGTGTGATACAGCACAGGGTGTGGCCGAGTACAAACGCGCGACACATCGCTGCAACATCGACATGCAGATCCAGGCTTTTCTTGATCGCTTCTACATGTCGCGCATTGGTATTCGCATGCTGATTGGACAGCACGTCGCATTGCATCGCAGCAGCACGGTAAAAACCGACCAAAGAGCTGACTATGTTGGCATTATTGGTACGCGAACGCGTATCAGCGAAGTCGCGCAAGAGGCCATCGACAACGCGCGCTACATTTGCGAAGAGTATTACGGACTGCTGCATGCACCCGAGGTGCAGATGTTCTGCCCAGATCATCTGGAGTTTATGTATGTTCCATCGCATCTGCACCACATGCTCTTTGAGCTGTTGAAGAACAGTCTGCGAGCGGTGGTGGAAACGTTTGGGCCAGACGCTGAAGAAGCATTTCCGCCCATCAAGTTGATTGTGGCGGAGGGAAAAGAAGACATCACCATAAAGATCAGCGACGAGGGCGGTGGCGTGCCTCGCAGCGGAATCCCACTTATATGGACGTACATGTACACTACTGCCGAGACCCCGAATCTCGAGCCAGACTACGGACGCAACGATTTTAAAGCGCCCATGGCCGGGTTCGGGTATGGCCTGCCACTTTCTCGTCTGGTGCGTGCTCGAGCGCTTCGCTACCTATGACATGCATGTGACTTATCAAACGACAGTATGCACGCTACTTTGGCGGGGATCTAAGAGTGATCTCGATGGAGGGGTAAGCCTTTTTCCGCGTCAACTATGCTAACGAGTGGAAAAGGTATGGCACCGACGCGTATCTGCATCTCAGTCGACTCAGCAATAATGAAGAACCACTGCCATAATCGCAGAAATAGCACTACAACTTTAGAATAGAGGTGATGTAGATGCTTCTTGTGTTGCTCGGTCGAACCGTTTCCCTGCTCGATCGTATTTTCAGCAGAAACATTGTAACATCAATCACTGCCTCATTGTTCTCACTCGGGATGTGTTCGAACTCCAATTGCGCCTCACTCGTGACATAGTATATTTTGGTGGTACACGTTGCCTATTCATGAGGCTCTTTGCTCTGCGGACAAGTGAGCTAGCATAGTGCGTGTATCTGAGCTATTTGACGGAGTGGAATGCTGTACTGCTCACTCTCACTATGCGAGAGTAACAAACGGGTGTCATGTTGAGTCATCGATAACGATTAGCCATTGAGTCCTGTACTAAATACGAGTACGATAGATACACAACAAGAATGTTATGCTGCTCGCTAAGGCTTCTTCGCTTTGGGTAGATCCTCATCCGAGGACCAGTGTGAAATTGTAGCCAACGCTTAAGCATGTGTATGTCCATGACAGGTGTACCAACATTTGGTGAGGCTAGGAACACTCAATAGGAACACCTATACTGCTCATGTTCTAGCATTGCATCAACGAAGCAGTTTAGCCTCCTCTTGTTTGCAGACACTTGACATCGTTCATTGCTCATGCGAGCTGCAGCCATCGCTCACCATGTCCTACGACGCCACGTTCGCCCAAGCCCAGCCCGTGCAACAGTCCGCATTGGCGATGACTGGCGCTGCAGGCGGCGGCGCAGCTGGCAGTATTGTCCCAGGTATCAGCATGGAGAACCGCTTCTCTTTGTGGATGGGAGACATTGATCCAAGTTACATGGACGAGCCGTTCATCCGCAATCTGTTTCTACCCTTCGCCGAAAATTTTAGTGTCAAGATCAGTCGAGACCGCGCCACCGGGTATGTCTATCGCTATGCTATTGCGATTCACGCATTTCTGCTCTGTAAAGCCTGCTGAACAACTATTGCTTCATCGACTTCCAAGCGCAGCAGCCGGCCGCAGCAGCCTTGAATGCACTAAACAACACCGTCATTCCTAACACCAACAAGACCTTCAAGCTGAACTGGGCTGCTGGTGCGGTACTGGGATCTGGCATTTCTGGTGGCCTTGGCGCTGGCCTAATGAATCGTCAAGCGTTGGAGACGGGTGGTCCAGAGTTCTCGATCTTTATTGGCGATCTCTCGCCGGAGATCAACGAGGAATTCCTTCTGGTGAGCAGATGTGCACTCCCTCTCGTACTAAATATGCGCTCATGCTGCTTTGTGTGAACCATGTGTCCGCAGACGCTTTTCCAATCCTACTACCGGTCGGTGAAAGCAGTGAAAGTGGTGAACGACACTGCGACTGGGCAGTCGAAAGGCTACGGCTTCGTGCGATTCTGGGACGAGGCAGACCAATTACGCGCAATGACAGAAATGCAGGGTGTCTATTGCGGCAGCCGTCCTATGCGCATCAGCGTGGCCACCGCGCGGAACAAGCCGACGCTGAACGCATTGGGCACTCCTGCCAGCAACCTAGGCCCTAACTGGATGCTAGCTGCGCAGCTGCCACCCACACAGACACCCATCTCGCCTAGTACCGTTTTCCCAGCCCCCACCCCTACTCTACCACCACCGGTAAATCCGATCGATGGCGGAGAAGTGTTCGGAACTGATCCGACCAACACTTCTGTGTACATCGGAAATCTGCTCGGCTTTGAATCGAGCGACCAGGTGATCAAGTAAGCGAGACGCTGCATTGCATTTGGTTTCCTGACCACGGCTAGCTGGTTTAAAGCTTACGGTGACGTGTTGTACGGTCAGTTGTATCTGCGCACATACTCTGTGCCCTATGCGGTGGTACAGTTTGCACTACGAGACCAAGCCGCATACGTGGTTCGTTTTCTGAACGGCTGCCAAATAGGCTTGGGACCCGTGATCATCACTTGGGCACGCCCTGTATTTGAAAAGTGGGGATAGAGAAGGGGGGGTGCCATGCTCGTCGCTGTGTTTCGCCTGCTCATTTCTGACGTATTGCGTAATAGAGTCACGTCTAGCTCGGAAGATCCTGCACATGGTGTGCCTGTGATTGATGTGAATCGCGCCTGTGTGCACGAATTCGAGCGAATATTGCTGGACGAGGTGCTGCAGCGACGAGCCCTGAATGGTGTTCGTATGTAGTCGTAAACCCGTGTCATTTGGCAGCCAATACATATGTGAATTTCCAGGAAACAGTTGTTTGTACGTTGACGCGGCTGTGGTGATCGGTTCTCCTGTCTGGTCTTGCTTCGTTCTCTTGCTCGTCCGCAATTCGTACTAGTATCAGCACTTATGTCGCGTTCGCTTCCTCCTCCCTATTGCAAATGTAAGCACTTGGGTCTTAAGCGTCGTGCGGTGTGCATGCTGAGAAAGGATCTGTCGTGTGATTGTTACTAAACGCGATACTATCGCCGCTAAGAGGTGGCGGACCTGTACAACGTTGATGGAGTGCCCGCGTAACTTTATCAACAACCACGGGTGTGACGACGGCTGCCTTGCACAGAAGGGTAGCAAAGCGACAGTGCATGCAGTACGCATTTCCGTAGCATGCTCTTGCACGTTGGCCGCTCAGTGGCTTAGGTGACTCACAACGAAGTGACAGAGGCGTGGGGGAATGCCGCGCGTCCCCACGACCGGCAGATGTCGCATCACATACACACACACTGCGAGCAGACAAGGGCGACAGAGTAGAGCATGATTAAATGAACAATGGTATTCACATTCGTCTGGAGCCAGACAAATCCACCCACCTGGGGTAGTAGTTTGTATACATACCTGGGAGTGAGGTCCTCCTCATCCAGCAATATACAACTACCGACCTATTTTTTCGCTATCGGGTGTCCTTGCTTGTCCAGCTGTCCTCTGCCATAGCCCACACCTGCGGCATCAGAAAACGGATTTTCAGCGCATTTGGCCGACAGTGTCGGAACGCCGATCACCGCAGTAAGCTGAGGGGCAAGCGAGAGGGGTGTCGCCTGCAGCTTGGTCGCATCATTAAGGCAGCCTTTCAAGCCGCTTTGAATGTCGTCGACCGCCGACAAGGCATCTGCGGCGTTGGTAGCTTTGTTGAATGACATGGTCACTTCCGCATTACCGACAATCACGATGAAGGACGAGTTGTTGCTTTCAGCACCGGTGATCAGTTTCTGCATGCAATCTTTTCGGTTCCAGAGTGCGGCGGGCGACACATGTCCCTGCAGCTTGTTCAGCGTCTGGGCCATCGAGTTCAGTTTCATTTCGGTAGCCCGCGTGGTGATCAATGGCTGGTTGTTGCGCAGCAGCCAGTCGTTGGGAAGTTCATTCACTTGGCGAATGCCGTTCAGGTTGACACGGTCCGTGCTGCTGATGCTGTGGCACTTTGTAGGCGCTTCTTTCGCCTTCAGTTTGGGGTTGTTTAGCTGCACAATAACATCGCCGATCTCGACTTGCTTGCCAGCAGTTGATTTGTTGTAGTCTGTACGCTTCATAAGACGCTTGGCGGTTGCAGGCTTTGACGCAACAGCCGCGGGCACAGCTTTTGTGGTGACACTCATCGGCACATAGTAGTAGCAGAGTGCTTGCACGTTCATCATGTGGTAGACGGTGTAGCCGGTGGGAAAGCCCACAAGTCCGTCGGTCAGTTTAGCTTGCGCGCCATTAGAGTTGGTGCCGCCATAGGACCAGAAATTAGAAGGCTGGATGTTCTGCCAGTCGTACCACATCTTATCAACGTTGGCGTGGTGGGAGAAGAAGATGGGGCTAGGCGGGGTGATGTGAGCGTGGAAGTACGAGAGGGGTGCAAGACTTACTCATTAGGACTATACATCTGCAGCATATCGCCGCCGATGCTGTTATGGACGCTGCCGTGGGCCGCGCCTTCCACACCCTTGTGCAGGTCGATGAAGGACTGTGAACTCGCGAGGATGGAGTTGATGTGATCGGGCGAGTAGAAAGCAGCAATTTTGTTCGCTGAAGTCCATTTTCGCTTCAGGCAATGGAGCTCGGGGTACAGCGGCTTCCACGCAACCCAACCGTCCGTCACACAATTACCGGCGATGCTAGCAATACCGGGCTGTTTCGTATCCCCGTTGGTGCCGAAGGCGAGCGCGCCGAACACGGGAGACAGCTCGGGGGCCTGAGAGTCGTATTGCCAGTTCCAGTAGGGGATGCGCACAGGGTACTTAGCGACGGATTCCATTATTTGCTCGAGGTAGTAGAGGAACATGCGGTGCCAAGGGAAGAAAGTAGCATAGCCGTGGATAGGGCGATTATTGCTGGCGTGCATGGAGGTGAGGGTGTCGTACCAGGAGTAGGTCCGGTCGTTGGCGCGTGACTGCAAGTACCGGATGACCTGGAAGTAGTAGGATTGCTGGTTGTAGGTGAGCGTACGAAACTCCTGGCGCGGCACTATTCCGTACTTGCAGGCAGCGGAAGAGGGAGCGGGCAGCAGGGCCAGCAGGATCAGGGAGAGGGCGGCAGGGGCGTGCATGATTGAGGCGGCAAATAAACACACAAGAAAGAGAGAGAGAGAGAAAGGGAAAGAGAGACGATGTGCTATGTGCAAAGAGAAGCGACAGTAAAAGTAGGCGGGAGAGGAGGCGTGGGCTACGAACAAGGCGCAGGTAAAGAAGTCGGGAAAAGTGAGGCGGCAAAATCGCTCACCCCAATTCGGACGGATAAGTCTGTGCAAACGTGCCAAAAATGGACGCGCACCGAATACCAAGCCGCAGCGCCCGACGACCATGATGGGGGAGGGAGAGGATGGGTTTATTTGTTGCGGTTGGGGTGCGCATGCTATAGGTGGGCTTGTTTGCGTGCGACAGTGGCGGTGATCAGACCGGCGGGATCCGCAAGCGGCTTGTACACCTCGCCATGATCGTCACCGACACGGAACACATGTCGGTTGGGCAGCTCGTATCGTACGTGCTCCACGTACGGGTGGTCACGCAGGATGTCAAGCGCCATGCGGTAGAGTGTGGCCTGGACGCTGGCGCTCTGTTCTAGGGCGAAGCGGTCGAGGGTCACCTGTCGCGCGTGGTCGTACACGTGGTCGAAGGAATGGGACATTGCTATCGAGAGACTTGCGGGTTGGAACTGCCAGTCGAGACTGACGGCGGTGGAGAGGATGCGGTCGTCTGTTTCTGGGAGCGTGGTGTGGGTGTCGCGAAGAAAGCCGGTGAAGGACGAGCCGGTGGTTTTCAGCACCACCAGACCACGGATACCGGAGGTCAGCGTGGCGATGTGGGACGAGGCGCGGTGATGGCCGCGGGTGAGCACTGCTTCGCACTGTCGCACCTCATCGCCGCCCAAGACAAAGCTATGGGGATGCATAGCACCTTTCACCTGCATACGCTCCCATCGCTTCTTGCTGACACGCACATGCGCAGTCGACACATGGGCATAGGTGTCTAGAAAGAACTTGCCAATCTCCATGGCGAAGCGTTCGGGACACCGCACCCAGGGCGAGCTGCGTGCCAAGTGGTAGACGATGTTTTTCATCGAGTCGGTTGCCACGACGTTGGTGTTGTCCGCATGGGTGTACGACGCTGCAAAGTCGCCGTCCAGCAGCACACGCACCTAGCTGTGGCGTGAGCGAGGGGGGGAGGGAGGAAGGAAGGGCGTGGAACAACTCACGGTCAAGTCGGCAATCTCGTGTACATCAGAGTCACGAAACAGCTTGACCACACGCACATGGTCCTTGCCATAGCTCTGTGCCTTCAGAAACACTTCTGGATCGGCGGTGGTGGTTGTGTTCGTGGTTGTGGCTGTGGTGACAGGCATGGCGGTGCGCGTGGAAGAGCGTGGCACGCGTGTGGATGGCGTGGCGACGAGCGGCGGCGCAGCGTGCAACAACGCGTGTAGAGGCACAGGCAGACGCAGCATGTTTTATCAGCATTGTTGTTATTGTTCCCTTTCATCCGCCATACATAGACCAGCACATGCCAACATGTTTTATGCAACATCGATCACATCAATGTTATCGCGCTGTGCCCCGTGCCTGTCACGTGTGTGCCACCTGTTCGCTGCGAATGTGGTGGCGCCAAAACAGCGAAAGCATGCGGCGCGAAATGCTCACGCCGCCGCTTTCTCCTCTCTTCCCTTTCCTTCGCCTCCGTGTGCGCCACTTCCGCAATGCACGTGATGAACACAGTTGCGCTGCTCCAGTTAGCCTTGGCTGTTTCTGCCATGGTCGCGCCCAACACCGCCACCCAGTTTGACGACATGATCCCCAGTGCTATTGCAAACCCGTTGTCCGACATGACCGACTACATCCAGAGCCAGCTGGCGTCCGATCCCCAAGCTAGCCCTGTTCTGGACCGTCGCCAGCTTGTGGTGACCCAGGGCTACGCGTTGAACGGGCCAAAGGTGATACAGGCTTTGAACGCCGCCACGTTCCAGGATATGCTGGACCAGCTAGAAGCGGTGATGCGGCCAGGCCTGCCTGGTGGCACCATCCATCCAAATATAAAAAAGTGGATCCCCAACGAATTCATCGACCTGTCCCTCGACAAGGTCAACTGGAACACCACGATGGGGAGCAACTTCCAACGTCTGTTCCGCAAGGCTATCCAGCCCGACTTCGATGGTGATCTCACCGTGCCGGTGAAAGCTATTGTGCTGGAGAAGTACGACAACAGCGCGTTGTTCCAGTACCTGAAGGTGCCCACCAGTGTATGGGTGAACACGTTACTTGAGTTCCACCATGTTGGCAAATGGGCTTCCGTCAGAGTGCACACACACCCCTACTCGCGGTTCATCGCCGACTACTTCCTGGATCTGCCGGGGCAGAACAAGGTGGCCAAAGAGTATCCCTTCAACACGTTTCCGTGCCCCACCCCCACGGGTCAGATACGGTTGGCCGCCCGCTACCTGCGCTCAACCTTTGCCAACGACCTGCGCCTGGGAATGAACACCCACACCTACTACCTGCTGAAGCGATGCGTGGATACGCCCATTGGCTCGTGGCAGGCCTCTCCGCTCAGCGGATTCCCCAGTTTCCTGTCATACAGGACTGGCAAGCTAAGAGACGCTGCTCAGTTTAGCGACACCGAGCTTAAGACGCTGTTCCGTACCAGCACCCTCATGATTGAGTCGAGAACCCTAGGCACCTCCGAAGAGGCACACAATGTCTTCTCCCGCTTGTCGCAGTGGGCGCTGGCGGATGTTGTCTCCATGATCAACCGTGTGCGTGACCACTGGCCACAATTCCTCCTAGGAACACCTTCCACCCCCACCATAGAATCTTACGTCAGCTGGATAGCAACGGCGTACAAGGAAAAGTACATCGACGAACTGTACGCCCACACCGATTCGTTCTCCAGCTGGGTGCTGCATCTGCCCGAAGAGTTGGAGAAACATGAAGGGTTCATGCAAACGATTGCGGAGATCAGACAGGCATTCAAAGACAGGTACCCGGAGTCGGATTAGACTGGCTTGGCGACCCATATATGTGTTACCCAGCGATGTAGCAATTGCACGGGGAGTGTGAAACATCTTTGAGTAAACAAACCTTTTGAAAACATTCGATGGTTGGTGGGTTGGTTGTTGGTTGGTTGCTGGCTGCTGCTTGTTTCGTGTGCATGGATGGGTTGTCAGATGGCATTGCAGTGTATGGTGTGATGCAACGGCATTTGCAACACACATCATGCTCAAACAAACCAGACACTTTCTCTATTGTTACTGGCACTTCGCGTAGTAGCCGGATAAACTCTGATTCATCAACTGACTACACATATATCCGTGAACGGACACCGCACTTCTTGGTGCACACGTTTTTGGCAGTCTGCGCCAAAGCGGTGCTGGGAAAGTCACGGTGGGCGGTTGATTCGATGACCACGGCGCAGAACGGTGACGCTTCTCCAGCTGCTGAGCCGAACGAGCGACACGGGAGCAGCTCTGTGGAGAGCGAACAGAGTGAGGACCAAGTGTCTGAAGATGAAGAGGAGGAGCCCCGGCTCAAGTACCAGCGCCCAGCCGCACGCGACATCACCACACTGTTTCGCAACGATACAGCAAGTGCCGTGTTTGTTTCACGAAAGTTCCTGGTACCTGCCCATAGCTGTTGCCGCGCATATGCTGACCGCGGCAGCTGATCGGAACACACTGGGGAAAAGTGTATGTGGCGGACTTTGAAGGAAATGTGGTCAAGCAGTTTACCGACCACACAGCGTCTGTCAATGCGCTCAGCGTGGACCGTGACGACGAGTTTGTCGCTAGCGCTTCCGACGACGGTGTGTTGCCGCCAATGCGCGCACATGCATCTCACTGTCGCTAGGGAAGGTGGTGGTGAACGCGATTTTCTCTGACCAACGCACCGTGATGGACTACATGCGCCCTGTGAAGTGTGTGCAACTCGACCCTTGCTATGCGAAGAACGCCTCGCGACAGATTGTGTCGGGCGGCATGGCTGGCAAGCTCATCATGAATGAAAAAAGTGCGCATCCCGTCCGTTAC
This sequence comes from Cochlonema odontosperma, assembly GCA_004114315.1. Classification (NCBI taxonomy): domain Eukaryota; kingdom Fungi; phylum Zoopagomycota; class Zoopagomycetes; order Zoopagales; family Cochlonemataceae; genus Cochlonema; species Cochlonema odontosperma. Next base: position 24,912 of record QZWT01000035.1, on the reverse strand, counting down.
GGATGTAACTGTCCACACCAGGCTGGTTTGGCAACAAGGAAACGATCCTTCACGGCTCAGAAAGCGCCATCTATGCGTGCAAGTGGCGCAAAAAGCTGATTGCTTGGTCTGACGATATGGTAACGTACGTCTGTACCGAGCACACTGGTCTCACGCCGTGTGTAGGGTGTGCAAATGTACGATATGGAAAGCCAGCGGAGAATCACGTTCATTGACCGACCAGCAGACAGTCCACGCGCCGATGTGTATCGCTGCCATCTGACATGGCAAAGCGACCACATGCTGCTGATCGGCTGGGCAGACTGTGTCAAGATTGCGGTCGTCAAGGTGGAGAGAACCACTCGTTGAGCCCTTCAGCGCTGACGGTCAACAGTACCGGACATCGCAGCTACCTGGCCATAACATTCCATACGTCGAGATAGTTTCTATGTATGCTCGATACCGTTTCTGTGCTAAGCAGATGCAGATTCCAGACAGATTTCATTGTTTCGGGAATCGCTCCTTTCGGAGACGCACTGCTGCTGCTGGCGACAGCTTGTGACGAGAGAATACACGGCCATGACAATGACAACGAAGACGCACGTGCATCTGTACACCAGCTTCCTGCACTTTTCGCACCGCTTTTGTAACACACGGCGTAGTCTGCCAGTCTGCCAGAGATACGCATGTACAACTACCGTGGTGAAGAGCTCTCTGCGGACGCGCTCACCATGAAAGGCTACGAATACTACCGTCCAAACGACTATTCTCTTGGTACGGACGGAGTCGCATCATGCACCGACACTTCCCGCGCGCTTTAGACTACTCCATTGCAGAGGACTACTTTTATGTGCTCAGTCCGAAGGACATCATTATTGCCAAACCGCGAGACATCGACGATCGCATCGCTTGGTTCAAAAAGCGCAAGCTTTACGAAGAGGCGTTCAAGCTGGCGAAGGAGGCGTCGTTGAAGGGGACGCCTAGTTGTCAGCCCGAACATATGGTCAACGAGCTTGGCCAGGTGCTTGTGTCCGAACTGATCAAATACGGTAGACGACCGCGCACACGCCTGCTAATCCGTGCTGCAGGAAACTTCGAAAAAGCCGCGAGTTTCTGCTCTGCAGCATTTGAAACGGATGTGCATCTCTGGGAGCGATGGATCTTTCTTTTCGCAGAGATTCACCAGCTCAAGGTATTCCTTGGGTGGAACGGATGTCCAATAGATGCTTATGCGGTGTACTCTCCGTTAGGCAATCGCTCCCTACATCCCGACAAACAGGCCCAGACTCAGTGGCACAGTGTACGAAATGGTGCTCGCTCAGTTCCTGAGCACCGACCAGCAGGTAGCGCGCTTCACAGCATTGACAGGCGGTCATTGTGGGGAAGATGTTTCGAGAATCGGTAAAGAATTGGCCAAGGAATTTGTACAACATCGAAAGCGTCATTGTGGCGGTCGAAGACCGGCTAAGCGCCGACCCGAACCACCATGACCTGTTGGAATCAGCCGCAGAATTGTATTTGCTTGCCTCTCGCTTGCTGTCAGCCAAATTGATCTTCGCGTGTCCACAGGTACATGGCGGATCGACGGCCGGACAAAGCGATCGAATACTATCTGCGACTGGACTTTCCGGGTGCCATTGACATGATCATCGATAGCAAACTGTACCCGGCAGTCCAGGACAAAGCGATGATGCTGATGGAATACGACCAACGATGGACGCGGAAACAGCGCAAGTCCGAAGACGCGTCCATAGACGTCCATTCGATCCAGTCGAGCATTGCACCTGCTGTGCAGATGATGGTGCACAACACTGACGCCATTCCGGTAGGATACTTTCTGCGCATATCACCACTTCAACGTGCAGGTTCGCAAAGTGGTTGATCAGCTGCGAAGTCGAGCCGAGTTTCTGCACATCTACCTAGACGCAGTGTTTATGCGAGATCCTCAGCTTTCCAACGAATATCACAGCCTGCAAGTGGAGCTTTACGCAGAGTTTGACTACGCCAAGCTGATGGACTTCCTGCGAGCAAGCAGTTTCTATTCTCTTGAAAAGGTAGATCAGAGGTGGGTGAAAGTGTGTGACGCGTGCTAGGCGTATGCCGTCTGTGAAGAACGAGATTTGGTGGCGGAGATGGTGTTCATTCTCGGACGTATGGGCGACAACCATCGAGCGCTTATGCTGATCATCGAACGCCTGGGAAATGTGAAAATGGTATGTATACCCGGGGGCGACTATTCTTCACTGAGGATGCGTAGGCTATCGAATTTGCCCAAGAACAAAACGACGCAGATCTATGGGAGGACTTGCTACTCTATTCGTTCGACAAGCCACGTTCGTTGCCGCGCAGTCGCGCATGCTATCTGCTTACGGGTTTCAATAGCATTCATCAAAGGTTTATTGGAGAGTGCCGGATCACACGTGAATCCTGTGCGCCTGCTGCAAAAGATCCCGCGAGGCTTAGCCATAAATGGCCTCAAACGGTCTATCCTCCGAGTATTCTACGACCACGGGCTTCAAGTGTCGTTGAACACGGGATGTAACCAGATACTGGCGCATGACACAGTGACCTTCACACACGAGCTGGTGAACGAACAGAAGCGAGGCATTTTCTACACACGTAACTGCTTCCGACTGCTTTGCGTGTTGCGTGTCGCGTGACGTGACGTGACAATAGCGGACGCTATTTGGTGTGCACAGTGCCGACAGACGCTCTTGTCAGATGGTAAGCAGCTTCATGCACTGCTACAACGCATGACCGTGTGAGATAGACGGTGCGCCGAGTTATCTTATTTTCCTTTGCCGCCACGCATTTCATGCTCAATGCTTGGTGGATATGACCCCAGATACACTGTTGAATCTGCATCGCTCGCCCACACTGGAGACTAAGCTGGAGGATGTCGCCCACATCCGCAAACGTGCCCCAGCCATGAAGTGTCCCGTCTGCTTCTGCAAGCCTGGTGAAGAAGCATTAATGCATCGATCTTGGCTGCGACAAGCCAACGACGAGGATCTACCGCCAGTCATGGCATTGTAACTGGGGGCCTGAGCCGTTGCTCGGAAGCGCAATAAAGTATGACGAGGGCAGATTAGATGTTTGTTATTCACAGAAAGTGCATGGTGTTTGGTGTGTCACATCCAAGCGGTGTCAGTCTATAGCAGCTGCCAGCACGCTTTATTCCGCGCAGCAATCGCGCTTTTTAACATGCTCTAATCGATAACGCCTTTAAAGAGCGACGGGTGTTGCGACTGCAGTTGTGTTTGAACTGCATGCTAAAGCAGTGACTGGCTAAAATCCAAAAAATTGGGCTGAACTGCGAAAACGCCGTCTTTTTGTCGATAGTGCAACAGCATGGAGGAGCTATTACAGAAGATTCGCGCACAACAGCACTCTAAGCTGGAGAATCAGAAGCAAGCAGCGGTTGCATTGCTGGCTGTGGAAGAGACGCTTCGCGAGCAGGATGTTGCGCTTACCGCTGCCGCATACTTCGCCACACTGGTTTGATCCGCGTGCAACACTCTATGCTTACCCACGGGGACCCGCCACCTAGTTCACGCTTCTCGAACAAAGCTGCGGAACCGATTCGCCAACGAAGACAGCCTCTATCTACCTGCTGGGGGTGGTGAGCCCATCGTAGGTGCCTGTCACAGGAGATGTGTATCCTAATCTGCAGCGTGCCTGGTGGAGTTTTCAAGAGTCGACACACCGAAATTCTCGCCACTCTCACCTCCTTGTTGCAGACAGAGAATGAAAAAGCACCGGAAATGCGAGCGGTAGGCGGTTGCAGCCGCGTAGGCACACGCTGGCGTTTGACACGCGCATAGCTGTTGACGTGCCTGGAGGCAACGCTGGTCGCTCAGGACACCGCGTTCTGGAAGGAGTCGACCACCCTACAGCTATACATAAGCATTCTCTCTCTTACACTGGATCCGCGTCCCAAAGTGCGAAAACGTGCGCAGGAGTTGGTCGAAGGGCTGCTGAAAAGACCGCCAAACATGTTGCGGTTTCACCCGATGTCTGAACTCACGCTGCAATTCATTGTCACAACCTTGAATTCAAACGCCAATTCCGACATCCAGCTGTGCCTACATGTCCTTGCCTTGGCCAAACCGACAATCTCCTACATCTCCGACCAGGTCGGTTCGCGATAGGTGCGTGGAGAGATGCTGATACAAAACAGAACTTGAGTTCTTTTTTCCAAAGCTTGATGGAACTACCCAGATTGAAGCATAACTACTTAAGCAGTTCAATTCTTGAAGTTTTTCGAAGTCTGTTTGGTAGTGAAGAAGCATTGTTGGAGCCTGACCAGTATGCCGCAATCTTGAAAGTAAGCGCTTGACTGCAGACCTCGATCGCTTACCATTAGCGTGTGATGGAAATGAAACCGGACCAAAACAACATCCAACTGCTGCCAATTTGGCATTGCGCCCTTACACTAGGCTTTACGTCATACATGAAGTGAGTGGTCGCTTGGGTTCTTTGCTGACAGGAGTGTGTGTGTGTGTGACAAACAAGGTGTGCCTTCGATCACTGCTGCCGGGAGTTTGTTCCTTTGTTCAAGCTATGCTTTCGTGATTTCCAGCTCGAGAAAGAGTTGGTTAATGAGCAGTTATGCCAGTCACTCGTGCATCTGCTGTCCAACTGCCGATTGCAGAAGCTGATGGAATGCTACCCTGAAGACATAAACGAACTGGCTGCTATTCTCGAGGAAGGCTTGAGTCTTAAGTATCAATCTGCGTGGCGGCAAGTATTGCTCGTGATCGCCACGTGCATCGAGGTACCATTGCTGTCATGCATCTCCTGTCTCACTTTTAGTGCCTTCAGAAAAGCGCGGGTCAGTGCTTTGGACGAGTCATCCAAATTGTTGGAGATTTGCGCATTTCAGAAACCTCGGAGCTGAGGAAAGATATTGACGTGGTGTTGTCTACGGCAATCTCTTCGTTGGGTCCACAGCAGTTTCTGAAGCTTCTTCCGCTCAATCTGACAGCCACAGGGTGAGTGCAACACGCATTGCCGCAGTTTGCTTATTCGTTGCATTTAGATCAAAGGGTTTGGTCGGCAGAGCATTCTTGCTTCCATTGTTGAAGACCAGCATCAGCAACACTGAACTGCACTACTTTGTTCATGAGCTGATGCCGATGGCAGACAGCATGTGCGCGAAAAAGGACCAGTTCACATCTGCTGGGAAAAACATTGAAGCGAAAGTGTATGGCACTTTAGCACAACAAATCTGGATGCTGCTTCCTGGATTTTGCACGCTTCCCACCGATGCTCCCACGGTGTGTTGCATTGCCAGCTGCATGCACGCTAACGCTGTAACAGGAGTTCTCAGCCATGTTCGTAGAACGGGTGTGTCAAGTGATTACGAACGAGCCAGAAATGAAAGCGACTGTTTGCAATGCACTGCAAACACTGGTAGAACAGTTCCAGGGATGGCTAGGATCATCCCCCGATGCATCGACAGATCCTAAGATCCGTTGTCTGATGACAAAGGAGCTGGCGCAGGAGTCGCTCAACACGATTACCACGCATGCAAGGACAATCCTGGCAACCTTGTCCAATGTTTTCGGCTCGTCTGCTTCTGGAGACAGAGGCTATTTGCTCAAATGCTTGCGAACCTATTTGTCCATCACGCTCGAGACGGTAAGCGTGTACCTTCTTCATCGCGTGACACGTGTTAGGATATCAACATGTCATTTCAACACATCCATACACTACTTACAGACGCACTGGTGGGCACTACCAAAACATCTGGGGCACATACGCTTTTCGATCTAGCTATTGGCATGTGTGACTTTCTGAATGCGGAGTCGATGCAGCTGCTGTTCCAACTCTGCCTGCCGCTACTGAAGCATCAAGAGGACGGGATCCTGCAAAAGAAAGCATACAAGGCTGTTTGCCGGTTGATCGAGTCGCCCAGAAGCGCACAAATGATGGCAACGCACCTGGATGAACTGCTGAAGTATGTGATCGAAATCCAAGACACGATCGCACCTTCTGCACGACGTGAACGAATTTCGCTGGTGCGACACCTCGTCAACAGGCTACCCGACGATCGGTTATGGTTTATCCCCTCTATGCTTGGAGAAGCAGTCATTTCTGTGAAAGAGAACAATGAGCGAACACGCAATTCCGCGTTTGAGTTGCTGATCGTCATGGGCAATCGTGTCGAGCGTGGAGGTGTTATCATGGGCAGCCGAATGGTGGGCGCTGCGAGTGATGCACCCGATGGTATGTGATGCTGTTGCGTGCCGTGATCGATCCTCTAATCCTTCGTGCAGCTGTGGGAACGCTTCCAGAGTTTTTCACAATGGTTTGCGCCGGTCTAGCCGGATGTAGTCCGCATATGATTAGTGCCACAGTAGCTGCGCTAGCTCGCTTGCTTTTCGAATTCCAATCGCGCCTGCCTGCCGAGAGTGTTTCCAGCCTGTTGTCGACGACAATGCTGCTGGTCAACGGAAACAATCGTGAAATAGTCAAGTCCGCACTAGGCCTCGTGAAAGTGGCTATTGTAGCGTTGCCGCAGGAAACGTTGCAACATCATCTCGAGGAGCTTGTGGCCGGCACACTCAAGTGGTCGGGCGAACACAGATCGCATTTCAAGGTGAAGGCTCGTCACATCATTGAACGGCTAGTCAGAAAGTTCGGGTAAGTTCCATTTGGCTTGGCTTCTTCCGTAGCCTTACACTTCTCTGACCACGTTTAGATACGACGAGGTTGACCAGTTCGTGCCTGAAAACGATAAGAAACTGATGCTTAACATTAAGAAACGACGAGAACGGATGAAGCGTCGTCGTACAAGCAGTCAACCTGCGGGAGATGGAAACGGGAATGCACGAGAGTCTCGAGCTGGTGGAAACTCGTTTGAGGACGCATTGTATGGTAGTGAAAGCGAGTTGGACGACGAAGAGGACGAGAACAACTGTGCGAGCAAGGAAGCCAGCCTCGCACGTAGTCATACAAAATCCAAGAACTCTTCAAAACAAACCTGGATCAATGAAGATGGCGATGGTCCTGTAGATCTTCTGGATCGCAAAGCAGTGAACAGACTGTCGTGTAAGCGCGCCTATGCTGCTGTAACTGACAAACACATGCTAGCCTCCATGCCCAAGAATCGCAAGACGCGACAGCCAGCATCAGCAACATCCTTTGCTTCCAGCAAAGACGGGCGGCTCATGATTCAAGAATCCGGGTCGGAAGATGAAAAGGCGAAACCGAGTGTGCCCGGTGAAAAGACGTCCAATGAGAACCACTATCTTCAGGCGATACAGTCCAAAGATGGCTACTCCCGCGTGAACAACCGAGTGAAATTCAACAAGAACGGAAAGAGCCCGGACAGTGACGACGATGAGGCCAAAGAAGGGCCTTCGGTGACTAACATAAACGGGAAAAGGGCAGCTGGTAAGGCGCGCTCAAATCCAAGAAACAGCTTTGGAGGCGAGTATAAGGCAAAAGTATGTCCCAATAAGCCCGACACAGTCGCTTACATCATCGCGCTATAGAAAGCTGGCGGTGACGTGAAAAGAGCAGGCAAGCTCGATCCCTACGCGTACGTTCCGCTAGACCCAAGTCGATTAAAGAGACGGTAACCTTCCGCTGCAGCGAAAAGCAACTCACGTCACTAGAGGAGTCAGCAAGATCGCAAGTCGCGGGATCATGAAGCGCGGCAGGAAGTAGCTAGATCAGTCGTGTTTACCTCGCATATAAATAGACTGTTTGCAGCAGAGACCCGTAGGAGAAGCGGACGCTTTGCGCACATCATTCCACTGGTAGCTGCAAAGATGCTACTAAGCAGCTAACCTTTATCGTTGTCAACAAGCTCGCACTATGCGTCGTGTTTCTGCGTCTCAAGCCGACCAGAAAGCCACACTGTCGGCTGTTTGCAAGGCGGCATATTAATAGATCTGCGAGCCCACAACGCGCACGAAGACTCAATTCTTATATTTTTGATTGTTTCTCGCGTGGCAAACCCGCATGCACCCTACACATCCAGTCATTCATCTTCCCATTCAATCAGGCCAGCGGCGGCAGACATCCGCGAAACGGCGGCTACACGTAAACACTGCTGCCGCTGGTCTGTCGCCGCGCCATTATGCAACCTCTAGTGCTCCGCTGCCGATTGTAGAGTACGTGCAATCTCGCCACCAGCTCATCCGCACCCACCTGACTATTGCTTACGTTTCCGAAGGAATATAAAGACTGGAGCATCTATCTTGCGCCTGGTGCAGTTAGCAGAGTTTTTTTGTAACGCTATGGATGTAGGCGCTCATTGTGCTTGCCGTGCTGCTGGGCTGACACTGCTATAGAAGAAAGACTTAAAAGTATGTAATGCATTTGTGGAAGAGTTCTTCGCGGACACAGGCCTGTTTCGCTTATCTCTTTGGAACCAGAACCGCAAGGAAAACCGCCAATTCGGTAGGAAGTGCTTTGGAGACCGTTCTATGCTTACTCTCGCGCGCACCACCTTCCCCGGGACCAGACTTCAACACGCGCATGCTAGCGCGATTGATTCACACCACCTTTTCCTCCGGCATGAACGCGCTTAATATCGCATTTCAGTCGCTGCGTGAGTATCTAATGACCGATACCATACTATTGGTAGAATGCTCAGACGTGTTGAGCATCATGCACTTCAAACAGACGCAGGTGCAAATGCGTGGTCGTTTAATCGCTCGTCTGTCGGCAAACCTGAAAATCGAACGCATGGAATTTGATGCGTACGAATGGACGGAGATGGTGCCCCACGGAGATGACGAACTGTTCGCCAAACCCAGCTTGGTGAACGAATATGGCGTCACCGAGATGGTGATGCGATTACTCGAAATCTGGGAGGTGCTATCGACAATGGAGGACGTGGTGAGTATGTCGATATACTGCCACCTACTCCCAAGAGGTAGGTTTGACGATGTATTTGCGAAAGCGTAACGCCCTTGTCTGTAGAGGCGCTGCGGGAATACTGCCGTGCATTGCAGAACGAGGCGAAGGAAACATTCACGGAGACCCCTTCGATGCCAGGACTTTCCCCCATGGACATGGAGTTGCTTCGAACATTTGGCATCAACGACGATGAGCAGCAAGATACACGGATCAATCCTGCAGCGTCAAACTCCCCTGTGAGCGCAACACCGAAGCCGAAAAGAACCTCACGCGCCTTGCATACCTCTGTCCCATCCACGTCCAGACTGGATACATTCTTCCCATCATGTAGGAACACTGTGCGACAGCAAACTCATCGTCTTTTGGTTTAGCCAACCCCACACTCAACGAAGCAGCGCCCTCGGAAAATACGGACCACGATGTTCACACACATGCTCGTGCAGCAAGGGCTGCGCAAAAAGACAAACCTGGCGGTAGCACACAACAAGCACCAACGGTGCGAAAGCGACGTGCCTCCAGAGCGCAGCAATGCCAATTCACCACAAGTCCGACAGCAGACGCTACGGAGTCACAGGCACCGCCTACGCGACGAAAACCCTCGAAAGCTTAACCGGTGCGCAAGCATGTATTAGTTTGGTCGCTTCGCGAGCGCTGGTAGAAGGATGTCAACCCAAATGCGAATTTTCGCCGCATACTGAGCTCGCCATCTCTCCTCGCGAGCGACGATCATCGCCACCACCACTACTACCATTACTACACAGTCATTAATCAATCGCATTGTAATATCCGAACCTCGGTTTGAGCGCCCCTTTTCACGAAACCAAGAACTACCCTCGTTAAGATTACCTGTGATGCGAATCGACTGCTTGATGCGGTACATCTGTTATACACGTGCGATGTGTTGTGTAGCGCATTCTCTAATAACACACATTGTTTTACCAAAGCTTTCCACACGCAGTATGGGCGTGTGCGTGTGCGTGTACGTGTGTGTTTCGCGTTTCTTGTCATTGGAAAAGAGACTCTTGATATTAAAAATGCGTCTACACAGGTTGCCGGGTTCTACAAACGGGTCTAGCGGCTCCACTGTCGACCCGCCTTGTCACCATGCATTGCACTCGACTGTTTCTTGAGATACACGTTCTCACGATCGGCTTCGGGAAGGGGCTTTCCGCCTCGTCCTCTGTTTTTCGGTGCGCTGATTTTGATATCCACCTTGGGCGGCACGCAGAAGCCAAAAGCCTTGGCCACCTTAGCTAGATCAAGATCATTGACACTGAATATCTGTTTCAGTTGGTGTGCCGCGTAAGCCTGCAAATAGGACCGGTAGCCAGAGCGTGCAGACTGGTTGAGATAGTAGTTCTTTTCCACCAGTTTCTCTAGCTACGCTCGAGGGAAGGAGGGGGAGGAGGAGGGATCAGCCCACAGCATGACACGGAAAGTATCACATACCTGCGACTGAACATTGGCTATTTTGTTGGACGGAAAGTGGTACTCATTCAACGGAACTTTGGCGTGTTTAAGGAACCTCAGGAATCCCAGTTCTGTGGGCAGCAGAAAGAGGAGTGAGCGGCCCTCTCCTCCGGCACGTGCTGTCCGCCCCACACGATGGATGTATTCCTAACGACGAAGAGATAAGCAGGCGCGCATAACGCAGAACAGGACGCAGGCGCCACGTACCGTTGGACCATCTGGAGGATCAAATTGGATGATCCAGTCTACGGCGGGGATGTCAAGCCCGCGAGCCGCCACATCCGTGCACAGAAGGATGCCGTGGTCAGCGTTCATGATTTCAAAGAAAGTGTTGATTCGCTTATTTTGCTTTTGTTGACCCTGGAGAAAGCAGTGCGTCAGCGTTGGTCACGACAAGCTGCAGGATGCAGGCCCACAGCCATAGCCACAGCCACAGCCACATCCTTGCCCCCATCACGTACATAAAGATCCAGGACGGGAATATCAACATAGTTAAGTAGCTCGGCGTGATACTTTACCGAGTTACAACTGGAGAAAAATACAATGACCTTCTTTTTCAAGTTCTTTTTCAAAAACGTGAACAGCAGCAGAAATCGCTTGTCACTTTCGCACACCACGTAGCCTTGCTCCAAACCGTCAACGGTAGCCGATTGCGCATTCTTGTCAACCTCGATCTTGACCGCGTCCGGTCGCAGCGAGACGCGGGCCAGATCCGCCACCTTGGTGGTTTGTGTCGCGGAGAAGAGCACTGTTTGACGATTTTCTGTCATCCCACCACCCGGATGAGTACATCTTCTCACCCCCTCTCCTCCCCTCCTCCTCCTCGCTTATCTCTGATGGACGCCGTGGGCGCATGCAATTACCTTTGGGTAGAATCTTGATGATCTCTCTCATTTCATCTTCGAATCCGCATTCCAGAATGCGATCAGCCTCGTCGATAATCAGCTGCTTCAGATTCCGAAACAGGAAGCCCTTTGTGTTGCGCAGGTGGTCGAGCAATCGACCTGGTGTGGCGATAAGAATGTTGACGCCTTTGGCCAGCTTGTCTACTTCCGCCTTTCGGTTGGTGCCGCCCATGACAATGCCAAATGTCTGGTGATGATATTTGAGCAGCTCTTTCGCCACACCGAATATCTGCAGTGCCAATTCGCGCGTGGGCGCAATGATGACAACACCAGTGCCGTTACGCGGTTTGAATTTGAGTTTGGACAGCTTTTCGATAGCAGGGATGAGGAATGCAAGCGTTTTTCCAGAGCCTGTTTTGGCGGCACCGAGCACATCCAAGCCGAGGAGTAGGTGGGGAATCGCACCGTGCTGGATGTTTGTCATTGTGGTAAAGCCCATATCTTTCACAGCATTTTTAGTAGCCTCGGAAACGAGTTCCAGGTGTTCAAACAGTTTGGACTTCTCCTGGTCCTGTTCCTCCCATGTTTTTTCTGCAAGAAGGGTGAGGTGCGGGAGAGTGGCGACGACAAGACCTACCTGGGATATCGGTAGTGTCGGTAGTGTCGGTAGCGTCGGTAGCGTCGACGACGGCTGCTCCGTTAACGGCCACTGTTTCACTAGCGAGAGCGGGGATCTCCTCGGAAACCAGCACTTCTGTGCACGTTTCATCGCTGTCCGGGCGCGTCTTCTTAGCGGGACCAGACGCACTGTCCTTTTTCGGGTTCTTTCTCCTTTTGCGCGCGGAAGGCAAGCTGTGTGGCGGGGCGGTGGCGACTGAAGAATCGGCCATTGCAGTTTGAAAAAAAACTTATGTGTGACGGGTGGCGGTGGAGCATGCTGCGACACGCGGCAGGTCGCACACGCGCCGATGTATTGATGCTAGTAAACAATATACATAGAACAGAGCAGAAATGCAGCCACGCACGCACGCCGTAGCATGTGTGTGCGGCAGAGCGTCGCGGGTCAGGGCTCGCCCACCTCATCAGCCAGACCAACCACGCTGACACGCGCACACTTGGCAGACGCCATTCGACATGCGAACTGCGCGGCAGTAAGCGCGTCCCGCCCAAGAGACAATGCAAGAATGGCGCCTCCGACGAACGTGTCGCCAGCACCCACTGTGTCGACAACGTGCTGCACCCTGGGTGGTCGCACTGTGTGCACCAGCCCAGTGGTTTGATCCAGCACAGCCACATCCTCAGCACCCCATGTGCAGAACAAAAGCGCGCTACCACCACGTTGTCCCCGTCAGTCACTGGATACCCCTGCACACACACCCACACACAGGACTACTCACCGGTCATGGAGTGCTCCCGCGCGTGATCGTACAAAGGCATGAGCAGAGCTGAAACCATACGCTTTCGCATAATCCTGCGATGCAAACACCACGTCCGCCAGCGGCACAAAATGCTCTAGCAGCGTACGGTCTGGTTTCTCCAACTCCACTGAAACACGAATACGCGAGGCGTACGGACGCTGGTTCAAGTGCGCACGCACTTCTTGCAAGACTTGCAGGGTGACGCTTTCGTTGCGACCCTCCATGTGAATCCATCCGGGGGAGCCTTGATGCAGGCTTTCTAGATAGGCAAATACACAGTGTCGCATTTCCTCGACAGAGAGGTCGTGGAGCGAGTTGTCGTAGACGATGGTGCGAGAACTGGTGGATTCGCTGCAGAAGATAAAGGAGGAAGGAGGGTTGGCGGCTGACTTGCGGAACACACACAGCCCACTGTCAATGCGATGCTCTCGGAATGTGTCCAGTATGAAGCTAGCGGTGGTGAGCTTGTATGCTCGAGGAAGGCGCAGAAGAAGCAGGTGTACCTTGAGGCCTCCACGGAGGGCAGAGCAGCAACGAAACGACATGCCACACCTGAGAATTGCGATAGTGCAAGTGCAGCGTTGACAGAGTTACCGCCCAAGCGGCGTTGCAGCTTGGAAACACGCAGCTTTGCATCTTCGCGGGGGAAGCTTGGCATGTGGAGAAGCGTGTCTACATAGGCAGCACCGATAAATAACACAGAGAGCGTGCGTGTGCAAATGTCAGGCATGCTGGAGGTGGAATGAGCGGGCAGTGCAAGGAAAAGTGTGAGTCAGCGGGCAACAAATAGCGGTGCGGAAGGTGGTGACGCTGATCGAGAATGCGGCTGGAGATCGCCACATGTCACGCCGCAGAAGTGGCCCCAAATAGTACAGCAACAAGGCGCACATGGAAATAGACAAAGAGACGGTTTAGCTCTGTTGCTGTGTACAGTCGTGCTGTGTGGATGCGCTTCTTTGCTATATACACTGGAGAGATGATGGTGTGGTGGTGGTGGTGGTGGTGTTGCTGGTAGTAGTAGTAGTAGTAATGGACAGGCCCGTATTCAGCTGCTCAATTTCTGCTTCGACCGACGCCACTACCTGCATAAACTTCACATGGTGCTGCAAGGGTAGCGGCAGATGGGGTTTCCAGCTGGCGAATGAGCCTGTATTCGCTGCTACCTCTGCAGCGTGTTTCTGGTGCAAATGCATAGCCATCAGATGGCCCAAACCCTGGTTCAGCTGCTGCTGGATATCTGGTGCAAAGGACGCCATGCATTGTTGACATCGCTCTGCAAACACAACAATGTCAGACAGCGCCAGCTGGGGAAGTGGGTCGAAGATGCTGTGAGCAGACGCGAGATGCATGTCGAACGAGGACACTTCGATCAATGCGGTAGCCATGCGGAAGTGTGTGACCATGGTCACATCATTGAACTGACTGGCCACCATGCGTTTCCCCAGTGTGTAGTCGGCGTGTGTAGGAAACCCGGCTGGATACATGCCGTCGGTGTCCCGATACTTCTTCATCCACGCTGTCAGCTGCTTGATCAAGGCTTTCTGCCTTGCAGGCGATGTCCGCACACCCAGCGGCAGACGAAGCCAGTGCAACGCGGCATGCCACTGACCGCAAGGCGAGGGCATAGGTAGCCAACCAGTGGCGTACAGTTGCAGCACACGGTCACTCCCTGGTGCGTCCACATAGTGGTCGGCAATGAATCGAGCGTGCGTGTGCATGTGGGTGCGCACCGTGCTTAGATCCAAATACAGCGTGATGTGTGTCAGCGCGGCCAGCCATACGTAAGGAGGCACCTTCAGGTACCGGAACAAGGGATGCGTGGTGTGTGTTGGCGAAGCAGCGGCTGAGCTGTCTTTGACCAGAATGACATCGCAGTCCGCTCTCGTCTCCTGGTGCACCAGCAGCAGATAGTTGCCTATCATCCGTTCTGTCCAGCGCAGCTCAGGACCGGCCAGGTCGATGTAGCGAGAAGGCCACCACGTTTCCGCGTGAGGCTGCTCCTCTCCCGTGTAGCTGCACAGAGCAAGGTGCATGTTCTTCCACAGTCTGGACGAGTGGTCCTTTAACGCATGCACTGCCAGCTGGTGCGGAGTGGGCTGGAAGATGGTGCTGAACCGCCTGTTGAGGTGAGCAAGGTGCAACAGTGCACGAATGTCGAGCAAGTAGCTGATGTAGAGCAACAGCTCATTCGGCAGACTATCAAGCATTGCACAGAAGAGAGAGAAGGTGAAGGAGCACAGAAACGGGAACAAGAAGAGGAACAACAACAAGAAGAGAAGGAGGAGGAGGAAGGCGAGGCGGTGGCGCAGTGTGATGCCCCGATAGGTGCTCTGGCGAGTGCATCCCACTGCCACGTGTCGTGGATCACCAACAAGTGCAGTGCAGCCGATGAACAGATCATCAGCTGAACAGATCGCCAGGCAATGCGTGCTAAGTATGTGAAGACCATTCGCCTTCTTGTGCTGCTTCCCACACTGCTGCACTGCATCAGAAGAGTGCTAGTAGCAGCGGTGGCACACAAGAGGCAGCGGCAATTGACTGATCGGTCTATGCCAAACACAACACAGCAGCAGCATCAACCGCCTGAACAGCCACGAGGAAGCATCTCCCGCGCTGCGCACAGAGAAGCAGAAACCGGCTGGCGTGCATGGTATAGCAGCGTATCACAGCGCACCGTTGAAGCCGCCAAGGTCTTTAAAAAGATCGCGCACATGGTTGACCACGCTTCCTGCAATCCGCCCCGCCTCACGCCGCCTCGCCCGCCCGCATCACGACCATGCCCGCTATCACGCCTTCCATACAGCTGCTGCAAGCAGCCCTGATCATCGCCTCGCTCTCAAGCCTTGTGCTTCCGGTCGAGCCTGCTTTCCCTGCCTACCAGCCGCCTGTCCACCAGCCTGCCCACCACCCAGGGAAAGACATCTTTTGCACCATGCCAACAGCAAAAAAGTTGATGGTCGGTGCCAACTCCTATGCCATCATGGAAAACAGCTCGGCTGCTATCGCCCACGTGCTGATGGTCTCGAACAAACATATCGACAGCATTGCCGAGCTGACTTCCGAAGACATTCCCTTGTGTAAGTGTCGCTTGTGTGCCGCTGCTCGCCTGCTGTCAATACACCTGCTGACCAAATGCACACGGTTGTAGTAGAAGAAATGGGAACCATGTGTAAAGACTATATGCGCCAACACTATGGCGGTGGTGCTGGTGGTACACCCACGTACGTGTGTCTCTTGCTATGTGTGCCACATGATGCTTACTCCCTCCCCCACAGTATGCTCTTCCACACCCCCAATTTCGTCACCGTTCCGCATCTTTATCTTCATTGCATGCAAGGGCACTCTGCTCGGAAACGGTTCGAGTTTGTGTACGACGGTCCAGTAGCTATTTCTCTGGAGGATGTCATAAAGACGTTGGAAAAGGCTGCCGACAGCGGCAAACGCATGATTCAGCAGCGTGCTGGTGAAGAACTCATACCCGGTCATCTGTCGGCCAAGGGAAGGACGCATTACGTCTACGCTGCGTTCGTGGCTTATGGCAAGTACCACGCCAAGAGAGACAGCCTCGCCAAAGTCTACTTCCCCCACATAGCAGATCACAGTGTGGAACCTGTTGCACAGCCTGCCTCTCATGCGTACGCCAATTTTCTTGCAGAAAGGAATGTCGCATATGCCCTGTACGTGGTCAAAAAGAATGCCATAGTAAGGGCTGCCTTGAAGATGGGAGACGGAAGCAAGCCATCTCCTGCACCTGCACCTAACTCCTTAGCTGCGCTCAAGAAGGCGATTGATGCTGGCGAACCGCTACCAGTCAACCCACATGCGTTCAACAAACCAATCGTGCTAGGCGACCTATACAAACCAGGCAACCCACCTGCATCAGTCGGCAGACCCCTGGTACAAAGCACCCCGCCGCCTCGTCCATCGATCACCGCATCTATGCACAAAAACGCGCATGTACCTGACAAGCGATTGGCACACAGTAGCCCACCTGCACTCACCAGCCCACCTGCATCCAACAGCCCACCTGCACCAGCCAACAAGTCGCAGAAAGAATCCGCTTTCCGTCGTAAAAAAGCTGCAATGAAGCTGAGACTGCAAAAAATCAGAGATGCTTTCAAGCGCGGGTTTTCGAGAGTAAAGGCTCGTGTGCAGCGTGCCGTCGGTTACAAGAAGAAGTCATCGACCAGCGCTAGCACACCATCGCCATCTGTTACGACAGCATAGTGCTCTTCTGGTCAATAGAATAAATGCATGCCCTCTCTGCCGTCACACGCCAGCTCATGTTCAGCCGCTCGTCCTTGCTCTCCACGTGAGATGCCACATGGCCAGTTATGTAAACCACCGAAATGATTCGCTGCTCACGCGCAACGCTCAGCCCATCTCTTCCTGCCACTTCCTGCCACTTCCTACAACGACACCCGTTCCCGTCTCTTCATGCGTCTTCTTGCTTTCTCCGTCTTGATCTTTGGCGCTACTACTCTGTCTGTAGCTGCTCGTTCGCTTCGTGTTGACACGGGTGACGAGAATGCTTCCGCTCCGCAAGCCAGTGAAAATATGCTCCAGCCAGGCGTTTCCTATCGGATCCCCTTCCGGCACATCGGAAAACACATTTACACGGAACTGCGTGCTCAAGACTCCGACGCCCTCTTATACACACTCAAAGCCCAAAAGCTGCTTCCCCCTCGTCGTGAGCTGACTGGTGCCAACGGCCAGTTGTACTGGACCGCAGAATACAATGCACTCAATTATATACAGTCGCTGACCAGTCCAGATGGTCAAACGGTTGCCACAACGAACGAGATCCTTTCGCTCACCAAGAAAGTGATCTTCACGTGGAAAGGAGTGACCTACAAATGGCGCCAATATCCACAGGTGCTTCAGTTTAGCGTCCGTCTGTACCTCGAGAGTGATGTCGACTACGAAGAACCACTGTGCACCGTGAAGTCTAGCCTGGTCCGTGCCTTGAAGCCTTACAGAGAAGTGTCGGTAACGGAGGCGTGGGTGAAGGCTGTTGGCAATGACCAGTCAACGCAAGCACTCTTTGTCGCCACTATGTTGGGATGGTAGATGACCGTCGATAAACCATCCTCAATCCCATGCGTTGCCCTCGTGCTGCCAGCTACTTTGTTCCGACAGTCGTTTCTTTTGCAGGCGAGTACATGCTTTCAAGAGTGTGCTGCTACGGACAAATAGTGTGTCACATGAAACAGCGCATTCCTCAGAGATGCCCATTGTAAACCAATGCTGGACTAGTCTCTTTGCCAAGCGCATCTTTCTCGGTACATTATGGACGCAACACCCCTCCCCTCATGCCACAAACCACTTCCACCACAACGAAAACCATAAAACAAGCGTCCTCAATCGAAATGAAACAATGATCTGTTTCAACACTGCACGCTGTATCAAAGTTATAAGAGCACTCTGTATTTCTCCTGAGATGGTACACAACTGACGATCACGCGTCCGTTGTAGCTCACCGAGGCAAAGATCCATGGGTCCTGTCGGCTCCAGGCTAAGCCGTAAATACTGTCGTCGTGTTGGTCGTATGTCTTCAGCAAGCTGTCAGTGGCTCTTCTACGCTCGCCTATGTAAGTATCCACACAGTGTCCCCCCTCCTCCCGTTTCATAGTACTGCACTGCACTGCACCACACAACACAACACAACATACTCAAATGGTGTGTGCGGCTGCGACTCCACATCATGACGCAATGTGTAGGCAGCGGATGAGACGCTGATGATACTGTGAAGATTGACACGCGCATCCGACCCTCCGGTAAGCATCAGTTGGTCGTGAAAGAGGTTGTATGCAATTGACCAGATCCTGGGGGCATGTCAGCAACAGTGTAAGCACATTGACAGCATACCAGTGCGTATGGTCACCAAACTCCAGAATTGCCTCTGTTGGCTTTCGCAGATCCCATATCCGTACACGGCGATCTTGGCCAGCTGTGGCCAGCTGATGCTGGACATTGGGATTGAACTGGGCGTCGCGGATGGGTCCGTGGTGAGCATGAGCGACAGCTATCTGAACGCTTTCATCGTCACGCTTGCCACATAGTGCTGCTTACCGGTCTTCGCGTGGGTCAATCTGGTACACATGGCCATGCTCGCCAGCAGCAACAATTTGTTCAGTATGCGATGACCATGCCAGGGCATAAAGGTCGTCCGTCTCCATCGCCATTCCCGTTCCCGTCCCCGTTCCCGTCCCCTCTGGCACACGACATGCGTTCTAATCTTTGTGTGAGCCACAAGCCTGCGTACTCAACCATTGCCACTGCTGACGCATGACCCTCTTTCGTGTCGAAAAACAGCACTCTATCCTTCCCGGCAGTAGCCAATTTTGTACACACACCCGAGGCAAACGCATCCCACGCTACGCTTTTACCATAAATGTCTGATATGCGACAGTGATCACTCACCGCTGCATTCCCTCGACTAGCGACACTACTGACGCTGGAGCGTTGGTCTTCTGAGTAGTGGTTGACAGATTCTCAGTGTCAAGTCTCCATAGCGACAGCTGTTCCTCCGCTAGCGTCGTGTGTAAGCAGGCATTTCTGGCCGTGTGTACCCTCGGCAAGGCGTGTTATCGACGCAGCAATATTGTTCTCACAAGGATTCGCAGCAAGGTGAACGAACTCGCCGTCCCAATCGTAGTGCAGTGTGTTCAATTGCAGATCCACACTGGCATCGTCAGCCTCTTGCAGACGGACTACGTGCAGCTGCTGTGGTGAGAGACGGACTGTGTGAACAACGCACTTTGTTGCTGCGCTTGGGATTCCAGGTGCCGACCAGGAAGATAGAGTCTTCCAGATCGGTAGCCATCGAGGTAATGCATCTGGCCTAAACAGCGTCCGCCTCTCAATCAGCCTGGTACCAAGACACAGCCGCGTCACCTGGTTTTGCAAACCGTAAACATGCGTGTCCGACGACATCTGCGCACAACTGCGCCAACAATAAGCAGTCACGCGCATGCCGACAGAGAACTGCGTGGCGTACGCGGTGTTTGTGTCGCCAGCCACGGCCGATGAAAAGCGATCGGAAGATGCGTTAGAGAAGCTGCGTTTGGATGTGCTGGCAATGGCGCAGCAACTGTCGTGCGAGCACATCTGGCAGGAGCAGTGCTTTTGTCTGTGGAACGCGCATCCACACGGTAATTGCTGTGACGCACGTGCTTGTCTCTAGGTCTCTCATCGTGTGCTGCAGCGTTTCAGGGGAGTGTGAAGTTTGGAGACTGTATCGAGGACGAATGGCTAGTAGTGGCCTTATGGCAGCAGATATCGTTGGCCTATCCAACGATTGCCGTGTGGTACAGCACACTCTGTGCCACTGGCTGTGTTGACGCGTAGTATATCGGATGACGACGGCGAGTTTCTGTTGATCGAGACCGCCGAGGAACTGCCACACTGGCTTACGCCAGATGTGAGCGAAAACAGAGTATGCCGTGCATACCGGCAGCTGTTGATGCGTCGCAGGTGTACATACACCAAGGGAAACTACACATCGTACCCACAGAGGGAGATGTCACAGAGAACACCAAACTGAGTAGAAAAGACGCGTTGTCGCTGCTATTTGCGCATACGCAGAGGACCGAAGCGGCCCAACCAGTCCAGAATCTGCTGAATGCACGAACACACAAGTGAGATGGATTGTACAGTGACGAGCAAGCGACTAACAAACCTGTAGATACTTCGCCAACGCTGATCCATACCGGCACTTTGCAACGTGCTGTGTACCGCGGAAAGTGGCGGAACTGCTGTATCAAGACGGGCAGCTGGTGGCACCCGCGATCGCCGCCTTCTATCTGCGCGATCCTGCAAAGCTCTCTGTAAGCGAGTGTCACACACGGTCTGTTCTTGACCCGGTTAGGCATGCGAGAAGATGGCACACTTTCCGCCAACAGAAATGATGCGTGTGCGTGTTCAGTTTTCACGAACGCTGTATGCACAGCTGGTGAAACAGTCTATCCGTGCGCTAAAAGCATGGCAACTGCCATCGCCGAATGATGCACAGTATCACGAAAAAGAGCTGGGAATGAAGTTGGTAGGTTGCCGCTGCTTCCACGCTTTGACACCACCTTGTAGACATGTGGTATGGAAATGTTATGTGCCACTATGGAGACAATCGGTGCCGAACCAAAGGTGGTGGCTGCCTGTGAAACTCGCCAAGATAACACTGCAACTAGGAAGACGACGCTGCTTGGAAGAGCTACCTGGCTGGTTTAAAGAAACTGGGCTACTTCCGGGTAGCGGTTGACTGCTATTTCCTACTAACTAGGCCATCAGGGGGAACTGCACGGATCGCAGATGTATCGCGAATTGGAGTTGAATGCTCGACGACAGTTCGACGAAAGCAGCAGGAAGGAAGGGTACGTAGAACATGCGATCCTTTGTCAACTCACTTCCGCTGTGCAGCGTTGTCAGCGTAGAAGCATCAGCACAAGCTCGCATCCGCCGGCTGCTATCATGCCCTTTGCCATCCGAAGCGGCATTCTTAGAGCATCACGAAAAACAGGAACAAGCTGCTATCGCTGATGACGACGACACGTGGTTGACCATTGACTGCGACCAGCTCGATGAGATTCTGCAGAAAAGGGGCACGGTATCAGCGGAGACAATGGAGAGCGATAGTGAAAGCGACAATAATAGCGACAGCGATAGCGAGCATAGTGACAATGTCGTTAGACCACATCTGCTTGAATATGGCTCACGAAAGCGCAGGGGTTGCCAACCACTTCGGACGACAAGGGGCTGCGACAACTAGCAGCGACAATCACGTCGTTTGTCGAAACCGAGAGCTCTCTAGAAGGAGCGGAACACGCCTCCAAGTAAGCTGCAACATGCACCGCCGCCACCACGTTATTAACGTGCAGAGCAGTGAACACAACGAGTTTAGCATTTGATCCTGACCGTTTCTTGGATCTTGTGAGTGGCAAAACGGGTAAGTGCAATGCGGTGCAATGCAATACTGTCTGTGTGTGCTCATCGCTTTGTGGTAGAGCCGGCATTGCCTCCAAAAACAGCAGCGCAGTTCGACGAGGCTATCTTGGATGCTATGGCAGCGATGGACTGCGAGCTTGCTTCCACCTCGTTGTCGCACTCGTTCAAAAGAGTAGACGCGGATGGGGAAGCGTTGACGATGAGCGCCACGGACATGAACATCAATCTGCTTTCCAACCTGATGCACTCGGTGAAAATGGAGCATGGCCAACCGGGGCCTGGCTCGACGATGCTTCACGAGCTGGGATGTCACATGGACGACATCTGTACCGACGACGACGACGACGACGACGACAGTGGCAATGACAGTAGCGACAACAATGGTGGTGACGATCCTGCCAACAGCACACATTCTCGTGTAGTATAGCATCAAACATATAGTATTCACATTGAAAAGCGCCTCTCACTTCTCTGCTACTGTTTTCAAGTAGTAGCTTTTGACGCGTGTGAATGCGTCGAAGCCATACTCGCTCAGGGTGACGCCACGACCGCTCTCTTTCACGCCAGTCCACGCCAGTCCAGGATCAAGGTAGTCACACCGGTTAACGAACACTGTCCCTACGTCGATGGCTTCGCCCAGGCTTTCGCCAGTATGCGTGTCACGCGTCCAAATCGAAGCAGTCAGTCCGAATGACGAGTCGTTCATGTGGCGCACCGCTTCCTGGTCATCTGCCACCTATGTATGCTCATTGCGTGTGAACAATGGTGTGCATGTCACATGCCGCTACCTTGACGATGCCAACAACTGGTCCAAAGGTTTCTTCGACCATGACGCGCATCTCATGGGTCACTTCTGTAAGCACTTGAGGAGGCATGTAGGTGGAGGTGTCTGAACTGCCGTCCAGCTTGTGAGTGTTAGCCGCGGTGTGCAGACGCGTGCATACATGGACAGAAGGGAACTTGCTCTGATCTACACGCTGCCGTGCGCCTTGCTGCACTATATGCTGATGAGCAGGGCGAGGGGGAGGGGGGCTAGTGTCACCGGCTTCTGCCACCTGTGCCTGAATCTTTTTCATGGCCTGCACACTTACAACCGGGCCCAGGGTGGTCTCCTGCAGCCTCGGGTCGCCCAGGGTGTACTCCTGCATGGCATGTCGCCAGTTGATAGCGGCCGACAGTGCGCGCATATCCTACCTCGGCCGTGGCCACGTAGCGAGCGACAAAACGGTCATACACAGTGGCGTGCACGTAGATGCGTTCGATGCCACAGCAGCTTTGTCCGCTGTTGAAGAAGGCGCCATCGACGAGCTGCTCGACCGCGTAGTCTAGGTCAGCATCGTGGCGCACGTAGGCAGCATCCTTGCCGCCCAATTCTAGCCCCACACCTTGCCAGCCATGCGTGAGATCTAGACATGGTTCCCACGTACCGATGAAGCGCGAGGCAGCAGCCTGCTGCAGCTTGCGACCATTTTCGACAGAGCCGGTGAAATGCACGTAGGCCAGGTGGTTGTTAGTACGCACTGTGTTAAGCACATCATCGTTGGCCATATGCAGAAACTAGCAGTAGTGGTGAGCAAAGACGGTATATGGACCACAGCACCTGGAAGACATGGGGAGGGATTCCAGCGGTGGCAGCAGCTTTGCACAGACGCTCGGCACAGCTGGGTGTTTGGGGGGATGTCTTGAACACCACGGTGTTGCCAGCAAGGAGCGCGGGCACAATGCCGTTCACAGCCACCAGGTAGGGATAGTTCCAGGCGGAGAGGATGAAGACCACGCCGAGCGGCTCACGCACCAGCCGTCGCTGCACATCGGAAGACGCGGCAGGGTGGTCGACGGTGCGCGCAGTGAGTGTGGTGGGAGCAATGGCGATCAGATGTTGTGCACGCTGTGCAAAGCCGGAGATTTCCCCGGACGTGTAGCGGATGGGTCTGGCGACGCGGTTGAGCGGTGGTGGGGACAGATGCAGCTTGCCTTCCCATTTCCGTGGTGATCTCGTGGGCTATCTCGTGGGCGTCAGCTTCCACGGCCTTGACGAAGGCGGTGAGCAGTGTGCAGCGGTGCGCGAGCGACATGCGCCGCCAGGCATGGAAGGCGGTGTGGGCAGCATCGAAAGCGGCGGTGATATCTGCGGGGGGTGAAAAGGCACGCGTGTGCAACGGCTGCTGGTCGATGGGCGAGAGGGGAGTGAAGGTGGCGGACATGGTGGCGAAGTGAAACAACAGCAACGACAAAGGAAGCGGGAAAGCGAGAGATGGGTGGAACAGCGGCAGGTGGACGGTAAGAAGATAGCCCTTCATGAACGGATTTATTCCAACAACGGTATGGAAGGAGGGGGCTGGTGAGGGTGTGGGCGTCCTTTGCTGGACAGCGGCCTATGCCTTGGGGGCATCCTTGTACGAGACACACGCCTCCTCGCCCATAGCGGTGATGATGGTGACGACCAGTTCCTTGCCATCATCGAAGTCGGACTGCAGCTTGTCGCCGATATCACCGTCGGGCACCTTGACGTCGTCCTTGGTGGAGCCGTCAGGGTTCATCAGACTGAGGAAGCCGTCGTCGATGTTGAGCAGCGAGTATTCGGTCCTGGTGACGTTGGGGACATCCATGTTGTGTGTGGAGGGCGACAGATCTTCCAGCTTCTTTCCGGTGAAGATATCGATACCAACAAGATGGACTTTGGCGTGACCGTGCTTGCCAGTCTTAGAAGTGGACATATCGACAATCTTGCACGGGCGGCCCCTCAGCACGACGTGGCCGTTCTTGCGCAGGGCAGAACATTGGATGGGGTAGGTGGCAGAGGCGCCAGACGAAGTGGATTCAAACTGGACGTTTAGCTTCTCGTCGTCGGACATGGCGTGAGCGGCAACTGAGGGCGTCGATTGGAAGAGGGTGCGAGACGGCTTTGTCGCCAGGCAGCGAAAAATGTGCCAGTTGCCTCAGCAGGGGCTTGCCACCTTCCACACTCGTATGCGTAGCGGGCATGAAGAAGCGGTGTGGTGTTGGCGATCGGGCTGCGAAGGAGCAGCGAGAACAGCGTTAAATAGCCACCACACGCGCATGCCACTGAGCCACGTGTGGTGGGTGCTCGTGACCCCAGATACTGTGTTGCTGTGGCAGAAGCAGGAGCAATACCAGCACGATGTTGATCACAGCGACACGATGTGTTATCGTGTGTTGAAGGTGGTGGTGGTGGTGGTGTTCCTACATGTTCCACTTCATTGACAACACCAGGTGGTAGTGTTGGAGATGGCACGCTGCCACCACATTAACAACATCAACAAAGATATACCCTCTTTCGTCTCATCATTGCTTTATCCCTTCCTCCCCTCCTCGCCCATAGCGGTGATGATGGTGACGACCAGTTCCTTGCCATCATCGAA
>QZWT01000376.1:0-12788 GCA_004114315.1 Cochlonema odontosperma | reverse complement strand
TTTTTTTTTTTTTTTTTTTTTTTTTTTTTTTTTTTTTTTTTTTTTTTTTTTTTTGCATATTTTCCGTCGACTTTTACCTCAGCATATGTACACGTGTCTGTCGTATCCCACATACACTTTCACTCATCCTTTTACTCACCCATTCCTTCCCCGTCACTCACATCCTCTTCTTCGTTCTTCAATCCATGCCCACAATAGCACTGGAAGTGGCAAAGACAGCACGCAAGTAAGATCTTTACCGTCAAGGCCTTCCGTCAATATACCAACGATGTCTTTGTTCAGGAAGCCCAACGCGCCATCAGCTATCTTGACAAGTTTGCTGACACCGGCAAGTCCGTCGATCTCCAACGTCTCTTCTACTGCTTCACCCTTGGTATGTCCCCCTTTTTTTCCTGTCTTCATGTTGGTCCTTTGGTATTTTTGATCCTCTCGATCGTGTGTGCGTGTGCGTAATGTTATTTCTCGGGAATAGTGTCGAGCCGGTACTAATTTCGAGATAATCTGCGCTAACGAAATGCCCTGATTACCACATACTAACTACTTCATTCCCTTCCTCCTCTTTCCCAACGCATCCCATTCAACCTGGACACCCACACTTCATTCGACCACCCCCCCACCTCCATACCACCCAACCCTGAACAGACTCATTCGGAGAGATCGCATTCGGAGAAGTATTCGGATGCCTCGACGACCCATCCCAGGACGTGGAATTCGCCGCAGCCTTCGACAGACTAAACCACGGTCTCGCTGGCCGTTTCCTCTCCCCCGTCTGGAAACTGGTCGACTGGTGGACCGGTAACGATCTCCGCGTCGCGGCAGATCGTGCTATTGTCCGTGATTTCGCTCAAAAGATCATTGATCGCCGTAGGAAGGAAAGGGCGGAGAAGACAAAGGTGGATGAGGGGAAGGATGTGGGGTTGGGCAAGAGGGATCTGTTGCAGCTGTTTATGGATATTGGATCCGAAGAAGGTGGTACTCCTCTGTCGGATGAGATGTTGGTTGACAGTGTGTTGAACTTTGTCATCGCGGGACGAGACACGACCGCTCAGGCATTGGCATGGACATTCTACCTCATGCACCGTCGAGGAGCTGACCCTGCCATCGTCCAACGGATGCAAGAAGAAACCGACTCCATCCTCAAGGGAGGTATTCCCACCTACGAAACCACCAAGCAACAGAAATTCACCGAAGCCTGTTTCAACGAAGCCCTCCGTCTCTACCCTGCAGTTCCTCGTAACGCAAAGATCTGTACACAGGATGACGTGTTGCCGGGCGGGATTAAGGTCTATAAGGGAGAGAGAGTGACTTGGAATGTGTGGGCGATGGGACGAGATGAGGATCTTTGGGGAAAGGATGCGAGGGAGTATAACCCATTCAGGTGGGAGAAGATGGATAAGCCTTCTTCGGCAAAGTTTTGCTCCTTCCACCACGGACCACGTACCTGGTAAAGTTCTTTGGCTGTTGTTTTTTTTTTTTGGCTCTTTTTTTTTGTGTTCATTTCTTTTCCCTCAGCCCCCTCTCTCATGCACATTATGTGCTGCTCAGTACGATCTGACACACACACCTATTTTTTGTCGATCAAAATTCCTTTCTTCCCTCTCTAACATACGCGCTAACATACAACAACCATCCCTCTTTTCTTCTCTTCTCTTCTCTCTCCTTCTACTCCATAGCCTGGGTCAAGGTTTCGCAGTGACAGAAGCAGTGACACTGATGTCAATGTTCTTCCAAAAGTTCACATTTGAACTCGAGAACCCCGACCAAAAGGCAAACTACATGCCCTCGCTCACCCTCCCCATGGATAACGGTCTCCGCGTCTACGTCAAGCGTCGCACCGATTAAAAAAAAAAAGGGAAATGAGGAAAAAAAAAAAAACTATTTTCTTGATATATAACTGTAAGCCTACCTCAATCTCTTGTTCCACATACTCTCTCTTGAACGCATCCATATCCTTTTCTCAAATAAAAACAAACATAAAAAAAATACATTCAAATTAAACGACAATCCCAACCTTGCACCTTGGTACCACTCATACAAAACATGACAAAATGAAGAAGGAAAAAAAAAAAGGAAGCACGTCAGGAAAAAAGGAACATCAATTAGGACAAGAAGGTATCGATTACGAAAACGACAAAAATTGTATTGTAGTAATATAAAGTCTAAGAAGTGTGTTTTTTTTTCAAATGTACAGCTGTTTTAAAACCTCATCTTTCCCTCGTCCATGTGTGGGCATGGTGCATCCCCAACCTAGCCTCATTCATGCGTCCAATGCGTTGTTGAAAAATGCAAAAAAAATAATAACAGAAAACAGTCAACAGTCCCACCAACTCCAACCCCTCACACGCCATTCGGTCAAAAGACTTAAACGGGGAGGTTCAACAACATGTTGTTGCCCTTCTGGTTAGGCAAGTAGGTGACGTTCTTGGCATGGGCCAAAGTGCCGGCAATATCCTTCGAGGCCTCAATACGACGGAGCTCAATCAAACCAGCACCGGCCTTCTCGAGTGATGAAGAAATAATCTCGGCAGCGTGGGCCTCTCCTTCGGCTCTGATGATCACAGCGTTCTTCTCCTGCTCAGCCTTCTCGACAATGAACTTTGCGCGCTCTATTGGTACATCGATGATGAAGGGAGATTAGAATGTTATCTTATGCGAGTAGCCTCGTGGCTTCCCGGTTTTACATTCGCTAGTGCACCATCCTGTTGAAAAGTAACACATGTAACGTACCGGCCTCCTGCTGAGCAATCTGCTTCTGCTCGACGGCGTTGGTGAAATCGCGACCGAAAGTCATAGTGGTCTAATAGCAACAAACACACAAGCAAACGACGAATTAGTTGATACATTCAAATGCAATCGCAAATCACAACCACCACAAAGAACCGACGAAAAGAGAAAAGAAAGACTTACAATGGAAACATCCTCGAGCTCGATGTGGAACTCACGGGCACGCTTAGCAAGGTCCTCACGGATCTTGGAAGAGACGAGCTCACGCTGGGTAATGAGCTCACCAGCATCAAACTGGGCAACAATCGACTTCAACACTTCGTTTCCGATAGAGGGCAACACACGCTCATCATAATCCATGCCGAGTCCCTGGTAGATCTGGGACAAGTTCTTGACTTCAGGGCGGTGGAGGACACGGAGGGTCAAGGTGACCATCTGCATATCCTTGGATCCAGTAGTGGTCGAGATGTTGCGGGGCTTGGTGCGGACGTCAAACTGGATCGCGCGCTGCAACCAGGGGACCAAGAAGTGAGTACCCTCGCCAACGGGGGTAGGCTTGACTCCCTCCAAACGGTCGAAAATAACAGCACGGTGTCCTCCCTGGACTATTGAAGTGAAAAGTGGCCAATTGAAGGGTTGGCTGTGGTTAGACGGGTGTGTGTAGTAGCTATGGTGATTTGATCTCCAGTGAATACTACAAAGGGCCGGAAAGCGCTTTATCCAGCACTGGCGTTCGAGGGTCCTGAAAGACGAAGAGGGGTATATGAAGTAGTCGGGCGATCGATAGTTATTCAGACCCCTCCGAGCACAACAGCGCGCAGCCACCGTCACAATAGCCAAAGCAACCAGGTTGCAACTACAACTCATGCGGCCAAGCACACATCTGCAAAGCCCGATCTGTGTTTGTGCCCAAGGAAATTGATTCCTTCAGGGTTCTGCCTGACGTTTCTGCTATCCGAGTATCCGTTGCTCCTGCTAAACGTCCTGTTCTTGCCGGTGATTATGTTTTGTGATCGGAAACTCGTTCAGCCAAGGCAGATCCTCGACCTAACAAGGGAGACAGCGGAAAAGATCTCGTCGGCTTTTTGCTTGCTTTTGTATTGTTCTTACCATCGTACATGCTGTACTGCAGGAAGGAAACAGCAGCTCCGATGGGGATGGCGACCTTTGTCAGGGTGTTGAGGATGGCAGACATGGTGTGTGAGGAAAGAGTGGTGAATTCGTACACAGGCTCTCTCGAGTTCGCCTTTTCTAGCCACTTCCTTTCGGACTCTTCTTGTTTACGTCACGTGCGCACGATGACATTGGATCTATGTGTCGAATCAAGGTCTCTCCTCCAAGGTAATTCTCCTCACACTCAATTGCGCCATAAGAATGATAAATGAGATTGTGTGCTATGTTACATTTATATTACATGTTATCGTGTTTTTTCTATATGATTCTACATACGGGCGCCATAGTCCCAGAGAAAGACGGAACCGTCGGCTGATCCACCAACAACCTTGGTATCGCCAAGGCCTACACAAGTCACTGGCCCTTCAGGACCCGAGAGGGTGTAGAGGCACTCGCCACTCTCGGTATCCCAAACCTTGATGGTCTTGTCAAGACTGCCAGATACAATGCGGAGCTTATCAAACGCAAGCGACCAAACACCTTCCTCATGGCCAAACAGCGTGTTCAGGCAAGCACCAGTCTCGGCATCCCAGATCTTGAGAGTGTTGTCCAAACCACCAGTGACGACAATGGAGCGGGTGGACCGTGTCTCTGAGTCAGACGACGAGCTTTCGTAGGCAGGCGAAGTGGCGCGAGCACGCGAGACGACCGCGTTGTTGGAGCCCTGAGAGGCTGGCTCCAAAGCTGCAAACTTGCCGTGACGACGGTTGGCGAGGATGGAAATCAATGCTTCTCCAGACGTTTGCAGGCATTGGACGCGACCCACATGACCAGTGAAGGTTTGGAGACAGGTACGGGATGCAATGTCCCAGAACTTGACAGTGGTATCATCGCTAGTCGAGAAGAGAAAGTCCTTCTTGTAAATCTGGACCTTGTTGACCAAGTCGTTGTGGCCCTTCAAGGTCGAGCATTGACCGGTAGCAAAGTTCCAGATCTTGATGGTGGCGTCGACGGATCCCGAGGCGAGGATGCGCGAGTCGAAATCAAGGGTAACAACACCATCGGTGTGTCCTTGAAGGGTACGGATGCACTGGCCGGTATGGTAGTTCCAGATCTTGAGAGTGCGGTCCATCGAGCCGGTAATGAGCTTGGCCTCGTCGAAATGAAGAGCGCGGACACAGAGGGCATGTCCGGTGAGGGTGCGGAGGCACTCGCCAGTCTCAATATTCCAAACCTTGACCGAGTTGTCGTAAGACCCAGTGATGAGGAAAGAGTCATCAAATTGGAGACACATCACACCGTCGGTATGGCCACGGAACTGCTTGACCCTGTAATTGCGCTTTCTCCAGTTGCGCTCGACAATCAGGCGCTCAGAGTAGATCTCCTTCCATCGTCGCTTGGTTGCGCCCTCGCGCTTGACGGGTGGCACTGGGGATTGGAAGAGGGGTGCGGGGTAGTCACTAGTATCGTAGGAAGGAGAGGGGGAGCGAGAGTCATGGCGGGCACGCTTGGCAGAGCGCGAGTCGGTTTCAAGGTCACTGGAGGCACTGCGACGGCGGGAAGGGAAGCTGGGAGATGATGGCGAGATAGAGGGGGAAGGCGATGGTGGATGCGAAGATGAGGATGTGTCAATTTGAAGAGGACGATCTTGACTCTGGGCAACCTCTTCCTGGCGCTTTGCACGGACCTTCTTCTTCTCGAGCAAAGGAAGACCCCATCCACACTTTGTGCACTTAAGACCAATATGCTGCTCACACATCCTGTGCCAAACCACATCGTCATCAGCGAGTCGCCTCCAGCTCTTGCAGACCTGAGCAGCGTGGCAGAGAGAGCTGGCGTCGAGGTACGAGAGGATGCGAAGGGATATCTCTGGGGGGAGAATGGTCAAGAAGTCGATGCGGAGGAGTGGTTGAAGGTGGTTGGAGAGGAAGGAGAGTTGGGGTACACAGCATTGGGTCAAAAGGCCGCTGAGGACAAGCTGGCGATGGCTCGCTGGGGCAGAGCCGAAGAGGGACCAGATATGCGAGATAATCTGTTGATCTTGTCTAGGGAGCAACTTGATGTCCTGTGAGGGGAAAGAGTGCAAAGAAATGTTGTTAGTCATTTTGAGATTAACAGATACAAATGAACCGTGCACATTTAAGCATGCAACAGGTAGTAATGGAGCACACGACAACGAACGCCTTGGATAGAGACCAGAAGGAATGAAAAGGACAAAGTATGTACCTGCTGTAACTCTTCGAGTTGGAACTCATCTGCAGCTCGCTTGGACCTGAGGTCAGGACGGTGGCGATAGCATAGACGCTTCTCGCCTAATGACACGTTGTGGTGGAGGGAAGATTGTTCTGACCAAGAGAGGGTGGGGAAGGTTGCAGGGAGGAGGTTGTGTTCTGACGGTTGGACAGGGGCCAGATCGGCGATAGCGTCTGGGTTCAGACAGAGCGAAGGGGCCAGCAAGTCAATGGAATCGACAGGGGCGGGGGATGGTGAAGGAGAACGGTGTGCCATTGCGAAGGGTATGAGTAAGAGTATGCGAGTATGCAAGGGAAAGGTGAAGTGAATTCAGGAGAGGGGTATATCAAAAGGGTATAAAAAAAAAAGAGGAATCGAAGGAAAGGAGGATTGGAGTGAGGAATTGAATTGAGGGAAAGAGATATGGTGCACGAAGGGTGGACGTTACGGCGTGTGGATAAGGAGGAGAGCGTGTTCGTGAGAAGAGTAAAGAGAGTAAGAGAGAGTAGAGAGTAGAGAGTAGAAGGAGTAGAGTAGAGAGAGAGTGTGTGAGTGAGATCAAGAAGGACGAGAGAGCGAGGTGAGGGAGGGAGGGAGAGAGAGAGAGAGAGAGAGAGAGAGAGAGAGAGAGAGTTGGGCGAAAGGAATGAGAGAGGGTCCGAAGTGGTCTTTTTGTCGTCTTCTTTTGTACGAGTTGGTAACACCAGTCAATGGTGTGCTATGTGACTACTTATTGGCAAGGCGATGTTTCTCATTTCTCGAGCAAGAGCGATGGCGCCATTTCTTACTGAGAGTCAAAATCTTTTCATCTGCAGACAAGGCTGGCTGGCTTTCATTTCTCTCACTCAGTCACTCAGTCAATCACGCCCTAAAACTTCCAGGTCCAGGCAGCCACAGCTCGCCTTTTCTCGTTCGTCTGTCGTCTCCTTTCGTCTTTTTCTCGTCCCTTCTCGTCCCTCCGTTGCTTGCATAATAACCAACCAATCAACCAAATTGAAAGAAAACACAAACACACAATTGCAACAACACAAAAAAGAACGGACCATCTCCATGTGACACATAGTGCACCTATGGCCAATCGAGTCCCTGGCTCCCGTCATCTCCTCCCTCCGTGGCGATATCAATTGATGCTTTCAGAAAGGATTTTTTATTCTATCAAAAACAAGTAAAAAAAAATTACGAGATTTCCCCCTTGGAAATGCTCTTACAGCGGACCAGTCCCTGGACAGTCCTGAAGGGTGAACCCTTGTAATAGGCCACTCCATCCTGCACAGAGAAATGAATCCTAGATTTCTCAAACCACTTCTTCTTGGGCGTCAACACCGCCGCAGGGACAGTCTCCAGATCAGTAAACCCTTCGAACGTCACCTTGTCGCCAGCCTGACTACCCTCTGCTGGCTCCAACAAGCCAACCTTAGTCACCTCCCCATTGTCGTCCTGCTCCATTGCACACAACAACATACCCTGGGAAATCACTCCTCGGAGCTTTGATGGCTTCATGTTCCCAACCACGATCACTGCCCGGCCTTCCAGATACTCTTTTGGAACATGGCGGACCAAGCCGCTGACAATCGTCCTTGGCTCCTTGACCTCCTTGTCCCCGACATCAACTGTCGATTACCAAACAAGAGACAGGAACATTCTCTCCATTAGTCATCCATTGTACACAAAAGCAACAAACGATTCACTTTTTGATAAATGTACGTTTGAAATCATCCAAGCCCCAACCGTGTCTTACTTTGCTCGATATACAAGGATTCGGCATCAGGATGTGCTGTGACCGAGCGCACAATGCCGACTCGAATGTCCAACTTTGAGATATGATCCTCATCCTCCTGAACAGGCGCTGCCTTGGACTGTTGTTGTTGGGCAGCCTTGTTCGTCTCGCGAGACTCGGAAGCATCGCCGCTCGATTGGTTCAAGAGCATGGATGCAAGAGAGGGGCTTGCGGTAGCTAAATCGGCCGTAGATGAAGGGGATTGATTCTGAGCTGTTGAGGTTCCTATCGTTACGAAAAAAAGCGATTTTGGAGGGAAAGGATGACGGGTGTCAATGTCCGATGGCCATACATACTGATAAAGCATAATACCCCTACAAACCGACTGTGCAACTGAATGCTTTATTGCAAAAGGCATAAGAGAACCGTATAGCATGGTCGCAAAAGTAACAAAAATGGTCGATAGTCCAACTGCGTCGCCAAAAAAAAAATGGGCTAGGAATCCATATCTCATCCTCGGGCTTGGTCCAGTCTCCGCTCCATATGGTCGTCGTGGTCGTCGTCATCGTCCCAGTCAATTGAACGATGGTTGCTTGAATTACCTTCTTTGGAATGCTGCTGCTGATCTTGTTTTGAACTGTTGTCGCCCTCGGAACTATCGGCGTGTGGCGCCCGCTCCTTGAACAACATCTGTTGGACTAGTGTGCTTGAGCTCAGATCCAGTCCGCCGGCTTTACTTGACGCCGAAGATGAGGACGAGGAAGGGGACAGGACAGAGCTGCTTGAGAAGGGAGTCGAAGGGATAGTATCGGATGTACGGCGCCATGAGGCATCGATGGCCGCAGGGTCTCTAGGATCGGCAGGGGTCACATCTTGGCGGAAGGATATCTTTGAGGGGTCGTCCTTGCTGTCGTCGGATGATGATGGCGGATTAGATGATGACGCGTGACCTGAATAGCTCTCGTTGACGGCCCAGGCGTCCTCCGTGTCGTCGTGCTCTTTGTTCGTTGCGGATGATACCGATGATGATAATGATGATAATGATGTAGGTAATGATGATGCGGTGTTCAAGGAGGAGGTTGTTGATGTTGATGATGATTCGGGTGACTGTGCATCTGCTGGGTTTGAATGGGTTCTGTCCTGATGGTGGCGGCTAGAGGCGCTATCTGTCGGCTCTTGCCGAATAGAGGACGATCCAGGAATCTGAGACCCTGAGGAACCAGCTTGACCCGAAGAAGACGGTGAGGATGAAGAAGAAAATGAAGAGGATGAAGCCGAGGAAGATGCAATCGAAAGGGTCGAGAACCGGGCAAGAGTGTACGCCTGGTACCGGCTATTGCCCGCAAAATCCAGAAACGAGGACGAACTGCTGTTGCCGCCGTTGTTATGATTGTAGCTGGAGCCCCCGCTTGGTTGTCCGGCGCCTGTGTTGATACTGTTCCCGCTACTACCACAGGATCCTGTTGCGCCCTTGGACGACGCTTGGTTGGCAGCCGTCGCGGGTTTGTAGAGGAGACTATGAGGGTGTCCCGAGATCCAGGAGTGTCCGAGGCGACACTGTTGGAACACCATGGGTTGTTTTTTCGTCGTGACGATAGTCTTCCTGAGGCTGGATGAGGATCTGGTGCAGCGAATGGAAGTTAGCAATCTGGAGCTTGAGCCTGAGCATGAACTCCTGGGCAGTGTTGCTGGCGACGGCATTATTAAGTCTTTGTGTGGGGGAGGGGAGTCCTGAAGAGTGTGGGTAAAAGAGAAGGGAAAGAACGCATTTTGTTGTTTATTCGCTCTCAGCTCGAAAGAGGAAAAAAAAAAAAAAGAAAAAAAAAGAGTAAGCTAGAAACTTAAGGGGACCACGCCCACCAGAAGGTGGTCCGAGCACATTATGGATGGTAAAAATATCATTGATATTATTGTATCGTCATATCTATGCTTTGAGGTTGCGACGGGTGACGCGCACGGGGAGACCGCTATCCATGGGCATGGTCAGCGAAGGAACATAGGCGGGCTCCTTCTTGGGGTCTACCAACTTGAATTCAAAGCGCTCCACCAACATCGACATCAGAGTGATCGCCTCAATCGTCGCGAACGCTTGACCCAAGCTAGAACAGTAAGAACAAAACGAGGAAGCAACATTGTCAGTGAATTGATCAGCAAATACGACCACAAAACATTGAAATTTTATCTGAGGACCAAGAACGTACCATGTGCGTGGTCCGAGGTGGAAGGAAACAAACTTGGATTGAGAAGGCTTCTCGCCAGAAAGCCAGCGCTCAGGCTTGTACTCCTTGGCATCAGCTCCCCAGACCGCCGTACTGCGGCCCAAAGCATATGAGCTCCACCCAATTCTCTCGCCCTTGTAAATACGGATACCACCTGGCAAAACATCGTCCTCAACGCAGGTCTTCATGTTCTTGGGCACCGAGGGGTACAATCTCAGGGCCTCATAGAAGCAAGCCTCAGCAAACTTTTGCTGCTTGGTCGACTCGTATGTTGGGAGGGTGCCCTGAAGAACTTGCTCCGTCTCATCTCTGAGTCTCTGCAAAACGGTCTTGTCGGCGGAGTCGCGATGGATCAGATAGAACATCCAGGAGAGTGCTTGAGCTGTGGTGTCACGACCTGCCAGAATAAAGTTGTTCATCGTGTCCTTGAGCATTTCGTCTGTGAGCGCCTCGCCGTTCTCGTCCTGTGCCTCCATGAACAACTGCAGGAGGTCCTTGTGGTCCTTGCTGTGACCTTCCTCGCGGCGCTGTCGGATAATATCGTACGTGAAATCGCTGACGATCTGACTGTCGCGGTCGATGGTGTCGGCGTGGCCCTTGTACCAGGAGATGATTTTGAACATAGGCGAGATGAATCGCTCGGAAAGGGTTTGGTTAAGGCGGTCGAATGCTGCTGCGAAGGGGACTTCATCTCCAGGTCTGTCGAGGCACCCAAAGGACTGTCCGAATGCAATCTCTCCAAAAGAATCTACGCGGCAAATAATTGCATGTGGTTGAGTTAGCTAATGCCTCATTGCTTTGTACTTTGTGGCACCTTAGTAATTTTTGTAGATGTGCAAATGATCATACCCAGGGTGTACTTGTAGAAGACATCCTGCAGATCTACGACCTCTCCGCGATCAGCCTTGATGTTAAGGTAGTCAATGACCAAGTCGGCTTCCTTGCAAAAGACGGTGCTCGTGTAGGATCTGAAGCTCTTGACGTTGAAGATGTGCGAGGCTAACTTGCGCTGCCATTTCCATTGATGTCCATCAGCGCCAAAGATTCCTGTTCAGAACAAAGAATGAAGAAAGAGCATACGTGTGTTAGTACCCTGTAAAGATCCATTGATGCATGTCGGTGAAGACACCATGTAAACAAACAAAACAGAAAAATAAAAGCCTTGTAATGCTTTACCTCCACCGACAAGTGGTCCGAGTTGGGTGCGCAAGAAAGGACCCTTCTCATAGGCCCAAAAGTTGACACGAAGCACATGGTCGATCATCTCGGGATCCAAGATATTGATAATACGCCCAATACCGGGAATGGTCATCGTGTAGATGGGACCATACTTCTCATGGTTGGCGGTTTGTCGCTGGAGAACCTCGTTGCGGGGCAAGACAACCAGCTGGTAGGTGTTTCCGAGAAAAGGGAGGCCCATGGGACCGGGGATATCTGTGCGGGTACGGATACCGTATGCGGTCTTGCGGTACTTGAGGGTGAGGTAGATCAGGTAGGTACCGAGGACCTTGGCAACATTGGTTCGTGTCAGGAGCTGCTTCAGGACTTGGATGATGGCCGCAGAGGACACACCGGAGGTTGTTACTGCTGAAGACATTACTGCTGTCACTTAATTGATCTTGTTGTTGTCTTATTTTTGTTGTTACTGCAGTGATCGGTTGGGCCAGGTGGGAAGAAAAATCCAATTGTCAAGCGAGCCGAGAAAGAAAAGGGAGTGAACAAAAAAGAAAAAAAGATCTGAGCGTAACTCAAAGGGTATGTGAATGATGATGGCTGTGTGGTAATTGAGGGTAATGCTAACTAGCTGTTGATATTTGTGATTGAGAGGTGAGAGTAGAATGGCGAAGGTTGTCGTTTAATTGCAAGCAAGCAAGAAAAGAAAAGAAAAGAAAGAAAAGAAAGAAAAGAAAAAAGAAAAAGAAAGATGATGTATAGAAAGGGGGGGAAAAATATGGGGGTGAACAAACCCTTTTTATGCATTTGTTGTGGAGCAGTACGACAGCAAAAATGAGCCCAGTCGACAACAGCAATGAACAAAGAAAAGGCATAAGCAAATGTAAAAGGCAAGGAATCACGTTTCGATCGTGATCGAGGTGCTATTTTTTGTCTTCTCTCGTCCCACCATAAGAAAAGGGTGCATTCATACCAGACACCCCCATTAATACCCCAACTGACCTAACTGTGCTCACCAATATGTAATTTTCACCCGTAATCTCCAATCGACTGGTAACAGGGTGCATGGACCTTGGACGGGTGTAACTTCAGCCTGGCACTACACCAAATTTGACTGGCCTCCCCCTCTCTATTCTCCCACACATACTCCTTTTCTCCTCTCCCACACACAGCCCCTGCCTGCTTCGGCCAAATGAGCGTCCGGGCCTCTATTCACGGTTTGAAATCCTAATTTGCTTCTTTTGGTTATTTTCCTCTCTATCGGCAGAAATTATCCGTCGTAACAAAGTGACAACATAACTAAAACACAAAAACGCGAACCGCGTTACACTAGATGGGATGAGCTGCATGATGAAGAGCAAGAGCATTGGGCGAAATGCGCTGCAGGTCCTAGGTCTTTGTCTACCGCTGCCTTATATCTTCCTTTCTGCATCTTTTCATTTCTATTATCGAGTACTGGAAGGGCAGCTGGATAATGTATGGGGAGCGTGTATGTACGTAGGCACAGATCGATCAAATGATAGAAAAGTCAAAAAAGAATGCATGGGAACCGACACAGCGCAGTTGCAATGATCCAAAAAGGAAAAAAAAAAAAAAAAAAAAAGTTATCA
>QZWT01000375.1:0-12818 GCA_004114315.1 Cochlonema odontosperma | reverse complement strand
AGACTGCCCAATGGCTTTCCGTGGCTGTCGTGTTCGCCGGCATCGGTCTAGACGCGCACATGAAAACGCGTTTGAAAAAGAAAGAGATGAGCGCTAGCGCACTAGCGGCTGGTCTGCAAAACAGCAAAGTCCACAAGAAAAAAGCGTCCGATGAGGCGATGGCCGAACAAAAGCAATGACTCTGAGCAGCAACTCCGAGTAATAAATAGTGATTTGAATGAGCGACCAGTATCCTTCAGTCAAAGCGGCAGTAGAGCGACAGTAGAGCGACAATAGGGAGCGCCCACTGCATTGTCCCTCCATCTTTGCTCGTGGGACGCGCGATTTTGACCGCTTCCCGATGATCGCACGGGGGTTACACTTTCCACACGTCAAAACGAAGCATGTGTGGCTTGCACTGTGCCTCATCCTGCCGGTGCGCTCACTCTTCGAGGATCAGATCGGCGTCAATGACTGGTACGCAGCACGCTTCGCGCAGGACTAACGCTGCTAGGCACCTGCGCTTGGTGGGTGCGCCAACACACGCGCACTTCCACGACACACATGGACGCGAGCCCACGCGTATACTAGTAGCCACCGAAAAACGTGTTGTTGCCTCGCTCGCTGCCACCACCGGCGCGTTAGGTAGCGCGTCGACACCCACACCTTTCACTTCTCACATGTTGCAGAGTGGAGACGGCAGTTGGAATCTGACGTGCTCGCCACCTGCCAAGACAAACAGCGTAAACAGTGCTATTTTTTGACGCACGCTAACCATTGAGTATCAGTGTTTGTCACACTGAACGGCGATGAAGCACGGCTCTCGCTCAGACTATGGCAGGTGGAAACGGCGCAGGTCGTCCTGGAGAAATCCTGGCCACGGGCCGGTGCTCGTGCTAGCCTTCAATGCCTACCCAATCGTCAACTGCTTGTGCAAAACGGATCCTCTGTGATCTGTATGTCCGCACAGGATGGCATCATGCTGTGGGAATGGAAAGCACAAAAGTGAAGCACTTTGCGTGGCATGCCTGACCCATGCCCATAGCGACCTGACACAGTTGCTCGTGACACCGAGTGCGGTCATCGCCTTTGAAAAGAAGGCAGATGTGCTGAAAGCCACCACGCTGCATCATGACACCGGTGAGCATGTGAGAAACGAGGATGTCACTTCTGTCGATGCGACGGTCCACTACGCAACTGACGCAGATGTTGGTTTTGCGTTCTGGCTGCAGAAAGACACGCTAGTCGTGCGCACAATCGATGCTCAAAGCAGCCAGAAAGCTGAACACAAGCTGTCGGTGAGTGGTTGCGTGATGGGTGAGATGGTGAAGCGTAATGTGTTGGCAGAGTGTTTTATCGAGTTTCGAGCATCAGTCGACAGAGATTCGCTTGCGACCACTTGAGATACAGGGACTGGTGGTGATAGAGGCTATCGCCGACACGCACATGCTGTCTGTGCTCATCCGTTTGACAAAGTCGGGCTACGAGCTTGTGCACACATTCGGACTTCAGGTAAGCGTGTTTCACCCCGACTGCTCGTTAAACGGCTACAGGAAGTGTGCAAAGTAAATTACTCGGCATCGCGTCATCAGAACGGCGGTTTGTACGTGGTCCGCATAAGCACGTTTCTCCCCGTATGCCGTTGCATGCGAACAGAAACTCACATACCCAACAGGACACAATCACCGTCCAGCTTGTAGACGTTCATGACCAGTCTTTGCTGGAATCGCGCACTTTGGACTACCATCCTGCGACGCATGGGAGTGTCAGCCAGGTGCTTGCTCGCAAGTCTACGTCATGCTGATGGTCAAGATATTTGCAAATGCTGCTTACGTGGACCATGCCCTTTCTGTACGCGTGCTAGTGGTCACTCAAGACGGCTCGCTGCAACTGATCTACGAGAAAAAGCGCTTGTGGATGCGTGAAGAGTCACTGGCGTACGCACAAGAGCTACAGTTTGTTGAGTTGCCCGAGGAGCATCTGTGGTCAGCAGCCCATGACGAACTTGGTGAGTGCAGTTGGGTATTTTCTGTAACCATCTTTCTCTCCTTTGCTACCAGATGAGGACTCAGAGACCACACACCTTCTCGGAACATGGAGTCGCTACTGCAAGCGGTTTCAAATGCATTTGAACGCGTTTTCGGTAGGCCCTCTTTTCGCACGCCATCTAACACTTGTGGTTAGAGTTTTGGTGTGTCGCAACTCGCACGTTACACGTCTTTCCATCTGTCGACCACTCCTGCCTCATCTTCGCCCGCGGAAGGCCTGTTCCAGGACAAGCACGCTATGCGGAAGCTATTGGTTTTCTTAACGCAGCGGGGAAAGCTCGTTGCAATGGATTCAATAGGCCCTGATCATCGTGTGATGTGGTCGCGTTTCTTCGGCAGCGACGAAAGAGCATGGCGTGGAGAGCTGCACGTGACACGCTCAGCCGCAATCAAGTTCCCGCCTATCCTGAATGTGGTTGATATGTCTAACGTAAGGCGGCACTCTTTCGGCGGCGATGTTTATGCACAACAGCGGGAACAAGTGACCATCCACGAGTTGAATGCGATGACTGGCGCCACTATGGACTTCGGGTTTGGAACGGGCGGTGTCGGCCTTGCGCATAGCATTACGTCTGTATACCAACTCCCTATTCAAGATCCGAGCGAACACCGCCAGATTCTGGCATTTGTGGACGACAAATCCAACGTGCGGCTGATCACTCGCATTCTATTGACAGGGGTGTAGGTGCACTACTATCCGAACAATGATCAGACGGTGCCACACCAGATTGCCCATAAGCCGGCACCCTACTACTTTGTCAACCAAGGCCTAAGCGCACTCAGCGGATCTACGCTGGAAGGCAACAAGGTGTGGATAGTCGCTCTCTCGCGCGTGCGCGTTACCATTATTCCAATGTGCTAGATATCACACAGCTGGAGCTTGTCTTTGCCCGATGGAGAGCATATTGTTGCACGCTCCGCCATGCGCTACAACAGAGGCAAGCGTTTCCAGTGTTCTGGTAGTGCTAACAGGTGAGCGAAGATCCAACAAGCATGCTTGGCCGTGTGCTGGGAGATCGCACGGTGCAATACAAGTACCTGAATCCGAACCTATGCGTATTTATCACCAACTCCGCACCATCAGCCACCGGAGATGTCACCATGACCGTCTACATTACGGATGTCGTGAGTGGAACTATTCTTCATCGCGCAGAGCATCACCACATTTCGCCTCACAAGATTCATCCTGTCACATTGGTGCATCGCGAGAATTGGATAGTCTACACGTTCTGGAACACGCATTTGCACGAAAACACAAACACGATGGGTCGCATTGCGGTAGCCATGGAACTGTATGAAAGTCCGCTGCCGGACATACGCGTTGACAGGTAGAAGAGAGTCGCTTTGCAGATCACTGACTGAGCATGACTGCTACGAGCGCAGCCCGGAGTTTTCATCCTTCGACTATGCCACACTGTTTGTCACTTCGCAAGCATACGTGCTGGGATTTGATTCCGATGTCCTTGGTGTGACGTCGACACTCCGCAATGTTGCCACGCGGAAAATACTCTGTAAACATGCGTGTGTGTCACCATTTCTCATGCTGTCGTCAGTCTACACCAGTGCTGGTCAGATATATGGTGTTTCCAAACGCTGGTTGGATCCGCGACGACGCACAGATACACCGACCGAGATGGATAAAGAAGAGGGCCTGATCCCGTACACGCCGGTTATTCCTTTTGAGCCACGCGGGTCTCTGTCGTATTCTCTTGAGGTTGCGATTATTCGTTTGCTATCCAGACTGATACAGAGGGACAGCTGCTGGGGATACGCGCCATTGCGAGTGCTGCTACTCAATTGGAGTCGACCACACTGATTGTTGCCTTCGGACTGGATATATTTTGCACGCGAGATGCACCGTCGGGAGCATTCGACATGCTAAGCGAGGACTTTAATAAGACGATGCTGCTGGCGACACTTGCGCTGTTGATAAGCGGCATCCTCGTGACCGCTCCTTTGGTGCGCCGTAAAAAGCTCGATGAGCGCTGGAGGTGATCGCATCACGTAGCACGTAGCACGTAAATAAACCAATTGTCCGTTCAAGGACTCTTTATCAAGCGTACATTTCGTTTGTTTGCTGCTCTGTTTAAAGTGTATCTCTAAGCCTCGCGTCTTTTCTTAGCACCCAAATCCCGATTCCACAGCCAAACAGCGGAAAATAATACAAATCCTATCATCATGCTGCCAGCAGAAACGTAGTATGGCCAGGCGACCGACAGAAACCGCGGATACTCGTCGTGCCGAAACGGCCGCACACTGACCAGCTCTTCGTAGTTGAGATAGGACCATCCAGGACGCTTGTAGCTGACACGGAAGGTGAAAACACCATAGACATCGGGCAGCTGGATGGACTTTCCAAAAACGCTATTTTCCGCGACCAAAGACTGCATCACAGGAAGAATTGTGCGAATGTACGGGTCCAACATCACCGCTTCGAACTGAAGGTCATCAGCGAAAAAGGCATGCCACGCGTCGTCCCGATACTCGGATAGCGTGACTTCGTAATGCTAGTACACACACACACAGTAAGTGGCATGCGACTGATGCACGAGCAATTACAATGCGATCCTTGATCCGGTAGTCGGTGCTCACGCCAGGCTGACTGTGTTTATGATGCTTGCTACCGACCGCCGTGACAATGCTTTTCTCTTTGAACACCCATTTGCTTAACTCCGTCACAAATGCTTCATTTCCTGACTTCTCGAAACTACATGGTATGGTCAGCAAGCGGCAGGTCTATTGCACGTACTTTTGATCAGCCAGCCGCACGGAGGAAGTGAGGAAATTGTTCGAAAACATTTTGAGAGAGCCGGCGAAGAGTGCGCGTGCGTTGTTGCGCACTTGCACCGCACTCACCAGGGCGATGCTCTTCCCGAAAATAATCGGCTCGTCTTCCACTGGCTTGCCGTCAGTTGTGTAAGAGTAGGCGGTTTCGCTGGCGGCGAGCACTCGTGTAATGAAGGGTGAGCGTGTTGTGGCCTGGCCAATGCCGTCGAACAGAACGGGCGTGCTTTTAAGCGACAAGGAAAGCAGCGCGTCTGGCACACTTGCATCTGGAAACTGTGCCAGACGTGTGTGCTCCACTGGGCTGCTGCCGTCATGGGAGAAATGGTCGATCACCTGGCTTCCAGGAAAATCGAACTCCACGCCGAATTGCGCAGCCAAGTCGCGAGTGGCCTCGGATAGCAGTGGCTGAACAGCCATCAGCATGTTGCCGCCTTGATCCACGTATTTTAGCAGCTTGTTTAGGCTCACCTCTCCGTCGTATTCTGTGCCATAACCCCGGTAAGCTGCATGCACATATGCTGCTGGCCACGCCTACTCTTGGCTTTAGGCGCGAAATGGATCAAATGCTCATACAACGGCCTGTTGTTTTCCAGTATCGTGAGGCTTGCGTCGTTCGGCTGCTTGAAAGTCAGCTGGAATCCGCGCGCTAAAAGATGTCAGCAGTGTCGCGCTGAGGATTGCAGCAGACCCTGCAGTGAATCGAAGAACACAGAATACGCGTCTTTCTCAGCCACGGCGTCCAGTAGAACTAAAACACGGTCCCCAGCCATGGATCTTGCATGGGCGCAGGTAAATACGCACAGGAGTGCGATCAAACGCCTGGCACTGATCATCGAAAGCTGGGAAAACTGCTTTTTTTCAGCAGTGCTCTGACCACTTGTGGCTGAACCCAAAAGACACTACAAAGCAAAACAATTCCTTGTTTCGGCTTGCAAAAAGCCATGGAGCTACACCA
The DNA here is from genome assembly GCA_004114315.1 of Cochlonema odontosperma. Taxonomy (NCBI): domain Eukaryota; kingdom Fungi; phylum Zoopagomycota; class Zoopagomycetes; order Zoopagales; family Cochlonemataceae; genus Cochlonema; species Cochlonema odontosperma. The sequence continues at coordinate 7,049 of QZWT01000375.1, read as the reverse complement.
CGAAAACACGCGGAAGCGGGTAGAATAAAGTATCTCTCAAACACATAGATGCATACACTTTGTACGAAGCCCAATTCCCAAACGACTGGATTACAAAAAATAGGGCGTATTAGTGGAACGTGTTGGAATCACGCGATCGTTATCAGGAACCGCGCTGAATATACGGAAATTTCGCTCAGTCACCTGCAGATCCTCCTCCACACGCATAATACTGGCCACGTTCCCACACCGATAGCAATAATTGGGCGCCGACCATACTGTCACCAGATTTTCATCAGGAAACATGAATTTGAATCCTTCCTGCACCAGCTGGTGCGCACGTGCAATCAATACCAGGTCGTTGACTTGATTGAACTGGAGAGCATAGTGAAGGGTGTGCAGCTGTGACGCGGAACATACGCTCCTACCTCGTTCGTCACCTTGCCACCAAAAAGCCATCCGGCACCCCGTGGACTCACAGCCCATGACTCCACATCCTCTGGGTCGGACCACATGAGATCTAGGGAAGGAGTAAACAACCAGGCGGCACTCAAGCCCGCTCCTTTCTGCACCACACGTACCGCAAAAAGCGCCTTCGTGTGGAATCTCTTGGCATCTGTGAATTGTCCGGATCTGATCCAGAGTGCGAATATCTGGCGAGAGGCCTCCGTGCACACACAATATGCGGCCATCCACAATCTGATATAGGTGTGAATAGATGGCGTGCCTTATGCGCATCTCATGCCACGCACCGCAGCTAGTGTCAGGTAGTCAAAGACTTGGCAGCAGTATTTCCACACATTTGCATTTCCGTATTTGCTCTGGCACTCGTCTACTCAAGAGGTTTGCGATCGCCAGCTGCATTGCTCGACCTACCGTAGAACCCGTAGACTTGAGTGATTTGCCGACTTTCATGGTTTCCTCGTAAAAGCGTGATTTTGTCTGGGTATCTGCAGAGCGTCAATGTCCCGTTCCCGACGAGCACGATGCGACTACCTAGCCTTCAATGCCATCAAAAAAGTGAATGTCTCCAAGCTATAGTAGCCGCGATCGACAAAGTCGCCCTGTATGTGAGGCCGTGTGCAGCACTAGACACAAGTACCATAAATATATAGCTCGTGTCGGGGATCTCGCCCCCCACACGAAACAATTCTTTGAGGTCGTAGAACTGGCCGTGAATGTCGCCGCACACGGTGACAGGCGAGTAGACTGGCTGTACATTCGACTCTTCCATCAGCAACTCCTTAACCTGCACAACGTGAAGGCCAGTCATTTTTGGCATGCGCAAAGCTACCTTCTCGCACAGCTTCTTGATGTCGGGCTCAGGCAGATACTGGCACTTGCGGATTTGCACAAGCCACTCATCGGGACCAGCCATACTATCGCCCACAAACACGGTCGCTTCCTGCTTTGTTTTTTACGATACTGTGGATTGATCCTAACGTGAGGAATCTATCCTGGTGTGTGTCGATAATGTAGCGGTATGTGAAGACAACTAACACTCCTGCCATGTGACGCGCTTTGGCGCCTCCTCGTATGGAGATGCACAACAAGCGAGCGTATTGTGGCACTATGGCAATTCTGCACCGCAGAAGCTGACAGGGTTGTGATGTCTATTGCAGTGCCCCTCCTGCGGGCTAAGATGGTGCACCATGGGGGATATATGGCCATCCACCGCAGCACTCTTTATCGCGTGGGATAGCATTGAATCGACGCACTGGTCTTCTCCTGACATCTCTATCGAACGCACACTTTTGTACAACACAGCCCATGTGTATGGTGGGAGAGATGCATTTTTATCCGAGAAACGGCTATTCCTTGCATACTGGAAGATAATAGGTAAGTGCGCTCTGGTGTGACGCAGAGGAGGTGCCAGTGCTATTTCCGACGTACACGTAGAACACCAGTGCGTAGTCCTCGATAATACCTATGCATGCGTCACTTCACGATAGCGACAGACAGGGCGCGTGTACAGCAAACCACATTGGAAGGCCCGACATGATAGCTCCACAGGAAGTTGCTAAGATCACGGCAGCGGACACGCGCTTCGAAGAACTCGGTCATGTCTCGATCTGGATTGGGTGTCTCGCGTATATAGTCATGTGGCACGTCTGTGGTTGCACCATCAGTTCACACCGCATAGCAGCTCGGTATGGCCCACCAAGCTCTGGATTGACGAGGCCGTCATACGAAGACTCCACTGTGATTTCGGTTGTTTCCGTCTTGAGACTCCACTCCCCGCTCATATTTGCTCGCACTATCACGTGCTCGGACATGGACTTAAGACGTTCGACAACATGTCGTAGTTGCTGAAGTGGTGGCATCATAATATGTACCTATGCTTGGATCGTACAAGACGAGTGCGTACGTGTGTACCTGTGGTTCTGGAACCATGGGTTCTTTCAACAGACTGGCGTGTTTGGGTGACAGCACTTTCACCGGCACTTCCTGGACCACCGTCTGTCTACTTCCCAGCGTGGTCTAGCACGCGATCGTTTTCAATCACTAGCGACAACGTGGAACATACATGCTGGTGTATGACGAAGGACAAGAAGGACACACTCGTCTCTTTCCCAAGTTTGATGACGCATTCACTGGAAGAGGGTGCGCTTGCGCTTTTGAGCGCACGGTTGAGAAGCTCCAGCCCGACCTCTAGGTATATTTCGTTGTTACTTGCGCTTTCGACGTGGTACACTTCGAAGACGGATTCGATCGGAATTTGGCTAACAATGACCGCTGAACTCGCACGGTAGCACTTACGACCACACCTGCATGCCCAGCTCGAAGTCTGCTGTATGCACCAGCTGGATCTTGTAGGGAGCCAGTTTGAGCAGACAGACCTTGTTTAGCTTCTCCACCGTTTGGCACACACCTACACACTGTGAGCGTGGCAAGCGACGTTAAAAAATACGGTAGAGAAGTCCAGGATCTCGCAACTGCGCTTTCATCCGCATGTCCGTGAGCACTCAAAGAGCGGCGGCAGTTCAGTTTTGAGGGAAAGAAGACAAAAATCGAGCTGGAATGGCTGAGCCACCGTGGCGAGAAGGCGGGACGTGGCACGGTGCTTGTTGGATGTGTGACGCAGTCGTGACTGCTACGGATGCTGAGGTGTGCGCTGTGACGCACGAACGGATGGATGGATGAATGGATGGGTTTCCCAGAGGGCTTGTTTACAAGGTGGGCTGAGTGAGAAACAAGCAAATTCTGCACCAAGCACCACTGAAGTGGCTTCCTTGGGCAAGCGGTACAGTGCCATGCACACCAAAGTGTGGACCACCCACCACATACACTCAAACAAAGGTTCAACACACGCTCCGTCTATCCAAACGGCACACTTCTGCCGCACAGCGCCATTCCTGTTGCTCCACCACTAAGCGGTTTATTGTCCGAGACCAGTTGTGTTTCATGGGGCGGCGTTGCGCGACAGCGACCACCAAAACACCACGTCACACATTCTGCCGGTCGTGCTTTTTTTCAAGACACATTTCTACTGCTCTTAACGAATGGACGATTTTGATTTTAACGTACTTAATACCGCTCCTTCGCCCGGATCGCATCTTGACAATGCAAAAACCTTGAAAAGCAAGAGAAAATCTAAGGACAGGAAGAGTGAGGCGACCAGTGAGAACCCGGCGTCCAAGAAGTCCAAGCGCAAGATGCTGCGAGAAGAGAAGGCCGCTGCTTCAATGGAGATCGACACGCGTGAGAGCGACAACGAAGACAAGGACAACGAGAGTGATGACGACATGAACACACAGCCTATCGTCTCGAAAAAGAAGCACAAGACCGCCGCTTCAGACGCCAAAGAGGCGAAGGCCCCTCCCAAAGAAAAACCGCAGCATACAATCTGGGTCGGCAATCTTGCTTACGCCACCACGATCCCTGGACTCACTGCCTTTTTCAAAGTGTGCGGACAAGTGTCAAGGATCAAGCTTCCCAAAACAAAGCAAGGACGCAACAAAGGGTACACGGTCGCTGGAAACACGGCCTGCCTGCTCACACGAGAAAACATCTAGGTTTGCCTACGTCAGCTTCGTGCAAGAAGAAGCGCTGCCGGCAGCGGTCGCTCTTTCCGAGTCGCGGTTGGATGGTCGAGCATTGCTGATCAAATCCGCCCCAGAAACACAGCCACCCCCGAAGCCGCGTGGTGTGGATTCGGCTGGCCATGCACCTAGTCCAACTGTTTTTCTTGGAAACCTTCCGTTCGATGCTACCCGCGAAACTGTGAAGGCGCTGTTCGAGGATGTGGGCAAGGTTCGGAAAGTGCGGTTGATGACATTCGAAGACACCAACCGGTGTAAAGGGTAAGTGTGTCGTCGAAACACGCGCCTCTGCACATCTCATCCCGCCAGATTCGCATATGTAGATTTCGAGAGCATTGAAGATGCAAACAATGTATTCCAAGTGAAAGAGTCGTTCCGAATGGAGGGAAGAGTGCTGCGCGTTGAGCGTGGCAGCATGGAGGCGGCCAAGCGTGGCGCGCCATGGCTGGGTGATCCAGAAGGGATTGGAAAGCGAGCGAAGCAAGAAGCGAGCAGAAGCAAGGACAAGATGGTAGCACCCATACGAGTAGAGTCGGGAGAATCGGCACTGGCAAGTCAGACACGGGCGTCGGCATACGTGCCCGGACTAAAGTCAGCAGCTGCGCCAGTTGCGTTCAAGGGCAAAAAGACGTCGTTCAATTAAATAGGTGTTCATTACTAGCTGGGAACGGGTGTGAATCTGATATCTTCACTTTTGTCACCACCGCTGATCGCGTTCATTCCACCGTCCATCACCAATACCGACGATGGCAGCGCTGGCTTTGCCGTGTTGCAGGGAGACAATGTGTCCCGGATGTGTTGTACAATGAGGTCCACAGCCACTTCGTTCTCTGGGCCTCGGGGCACAATGATGTCCGCATTCACCTTCGTCTGTCCTCCGCCACACGCACGCACACGCACAAGCACTTAGTATGACACGCAGTCCCCACTGTTACCGGCAGGATGAATTGCTCGAATGCCGGCTTGACAAACTGGATGTATTGCTTTAGCACCTGGTCTAGCGGTTTCGTTTCTTGTCGAACTACCCACACACACACTGTCAGCGCAAAGCATGGGAAGAGAGCAAAGGAAAGTGACGGCACCTCGTCGAGACAATCGTGTATCGCTGTCCAGGTCAATGAAAATCCTCATGGTCAAGCACTCCCGAACAGCGGCAGAGTGAAGCACAAGGATGCCCTCAACCAGCACAAGATCTGCATTTTCTATCATGTAGCTTTGCGCTTCGCTAGCATACACACACGAAACAGCAGCGGTTCATTTCTTTCTTTCGCTCATACAGTGGGGCCTGCACTTACTGTGTTCGCGTTTGCGGACAATAGACTGGAACGGCTGTGGGTTCTCGACGCTTGATACAGCGCAGCGTCTGCAGCATCTTCTCAAAATCAAACGCATCTTTCTCCCCGAGTCTTTGAGTAGGTAGCAGCTAGCAGAGAAGCGAACCTGGGTGGTCGAAGTTCACGTTTTCGTTGTCTAAGAAAGAGGACGAGAAATCGCGGTAGAAGCTTTCTTGACTGATCGTGTGGATACGGAGCCCATTGCCTTTTTGAAGACGCTGTGCAATCAGTCGACAGAACTCTTTCTATATTCTCCAGCACCACGTCCAGTTGGAAAGAGCGCACGAATGCAAACAAACCGTGGCTTACCTTGCCCGAAGATGGCCCTCCTTTCAAAATCAATACAAAGCATACCCACGATATGCTGAAATACCAGAAACACCGAGTATAAAGGGTGAATGTGGTGGTGAATCGCCGTTAACACACTCCGAAGCCATGGTCAACGTGGATTTTGCTGAAAAAACGATCACACGGTTTATGCTTTCCTCGGACAACGCAAAAAACACTACAACCCCGCCCAGCCTTAACACCGATCCGCCTGACAAACACCCACCAACCCTACCCACAGACTCCACTTCTCAGGGAAAAGCAAAAGCAACACAGAGCAATATCGTGACGGCAGAAGCAGACGCGCAGGGGCCCTACGATGGCGAATCCGCCACGCCACCTGCCACCGCTCCAGGAAGCCCCACTCTGCCATCAAAAGCACAAAAAATCGGCCCACTGACCTATGCAGCGGCAACCGGCAGTGCACACGCCACCACCACACAGACCCCGGGCGTCCCAGAACAAGAAGAACAGGTGGTCCGCCGAATCAACTACGCGAACCTGATAGTCAGAATCAACGGCACTGCCGGCATGCCACAATCACGTGCAATGCTCATGGCAGTGAAGGCTATCACAGGCAGAGTTCCTAGGAGCTGCATCCCACTTCGAAACCCGCGGTTCACCTACGACGTACAGTGACTCTGTCGTGCACATATAAATACATGTGCACGTGCTCAACAAATAAAAGAAGGATCTTTTGTCCCACTGACCCTGTGATGCTTCGGATCACTCGCGTTGGATTCTTCGTTCTTAGACAACAGTAGACTGTTAGTAGAAAAGAATAGCGTTTTATTAATGTTCGTGGTCTTGCTGGCTTTATAGTAAGCCAGCTGCGTCATTAGTGACAGGGTGGAATCGAGAAGGGTGGCGGTTTAGTGGGTGACGCAGCGATGGCGGCGGCGGACAATGTCCACGTGGCTGAACCACTTTTTTCGCCTTGGCGCGCCACAGACCCCCACACGGCATACATCTTCCTTACCGCATACACTCACCCCATTCCCCCTACGCTACAACCACCACAAGGTGGCGGATGCTGTCGATCTTGTCGCTGCTGGCCTTCCGCATGGCGGTGAAAGAGCCGGAAAAAGCGGGAAATGAGGCAGAGCAGCCGTCACAGACAGGGGTGCAAAAACCAGGGCAGCTGGGACTGTTCTTTGCGTGCAGTTGCTACGCTCTGGCCGCGGCACATGGAGGCTGTTGTGTCCGTGGGGGAGATGGAGGGAGTAGAGGGGGCGGGGAGAAGAGAAGGAGTAATACACGCAGGATCAGTGAGACTTAGAGTTGTATTGAGAGAAGAAGTGGTGAGGGAGGGTGTCGTGTGTGTTCCGGTGAACACGGTCGATGACCACACGGCTGTGGTCTGTTG
>QZWT01000374.1:0-12818 GCA_004114315.1 Cochlonema odontosperma | reverse complement strand
GCCAGCTGATCAGCCATCTCTGTTGTCCGGCGTTGTGTATGCAGGAGCAGTGTGGCGTGGTGTGGTGTGGCGTGGTGCGGTGTGGTGTGGCGTGCACAGCAATGATGCCAGCTGGCTGGTGTTCGTTTGTGCACACCGATGCAGAATGGAGTGCGGCTTGTTTCTTTCGTTGTCTCTCTTCCTCTCCCTCCTTCCCTCTCTCTCCCTCTCCCTCGTCTGCAACCACGCTGCTGCATAGGAACACACCGTTGTCTCTGCCCCACTGCCACACGACGGACTCCACACACGCTTCTGCTGCAACACATCTGTCACAGCATCAGACTTCGTTACAACGTTTGCACTCAACCCACAGGAAACCATAGCAACACTGCTGCATCGGGACATCCGCACTCTGCCAGTTCTTGTCGCCTGTAATGCCAATCACGAATGCGCCCCATTGTGCCTTGTCCCTTGTTGATAATACAACAACGAGGGACCAAATCTATAAAGCAGAAGCATCAGAGGATGCTAATAAACCTTCTTCTTTTCCATCTCTATTGAAACTACTACTTCTTTGAGACTAGTCACGGTTTTGGTTAAAAGCAGTATATTGAGGTTCAGTTGCTATTTCAGCACACACAGCACATCCGTTACACGCCCACACGCACAACTGTGAAACAGCGCCGCTGTCGCCGCCCCGCCGTCTCGCCACCTTCTTCCCGCTTGCCCGCCAACCAGCCAGTCTGTTTGTCATCTGTTCCCCGCTTGTTCATTGCTTCTCCATTGCTTGTTGCTTCTGCACCTTCTCTTCCCTTCTCTTCCCTTCCCTTCTGCTGTTTGACTGTTGCTGCCATGCGCCTTGTTTCCACCCTTGTCCTGCTCCAGCTGGCCTTGCTGGTCACTGCCATCCCCACCAACCGCAAACGCAAAACAGCAGAATCCTTGCCTCCCAACAAGCGTGTTTTTGACATCTACCGCAACACCGTTGTAAAGATAGGCGGTGGCAACGACGACGATATGGAAGTGGAGACAGAAGGAGGAACAGGATGGACTGGTGCTAGCTCTGGTAGCATTGCATCAACCATCGCCACCCCAAGCGACCCTTCTTCACAGGCTGGCGCCATCCCCAGTAGCATTCAGCAACAAGAAGGGGCTTTGCCCGACACTGTCACCACAGTAGTGCTTAACATCCTCAACGTGGACATCAGCAACGAGCATGTGAACAACGACATCATCAAGGAAATGAACAGAAAGATTGAGGAACTACTACCGAAGGAGAACGATGACGGCACCCGGAGCTACAACCCCACGCTCGACAAGAATGGCCAGAAGGTGTGGCACCCGCGCTACTATGTCGACCTCACCAAAGGGGGGACCGCAAGTTTACCTGACTTTGCTTTTGAGAGTATTGTACGCCTCGCACGTCTCTCCATCGATCCCATGTTCAACGGCAATACCCACCACGTTATCAATGGATTTGACTATAAGGGGCTGGATTTCTCCACTACCGCACTTGCATGGCTTAAAATGCTACCGGAGGATTGGACGCGCACGCTAGAATATATCGAGTCGATATGTTATACATCACGCTCGCAGGCCACATCGACGAGTAACCCAACGAAGGATGGCTCTGGCTTGCTGCAATACTTCGAGTCCAGCTATCCGTACACTCGTTTCATCACGTCTGGTCAGAAGAACAACGTTGGTGTTATTAGGCTTATGTCATTGTACGACAATAATGTCCTTCCGCTTCCAACGCCCCTCGACATGATCCGACTGGGCGCCAGACTTGTGCGCGATGAAACGGGCGAGCCTGAACCCACGGTTTTATTGATGCGTGTAGAAAGCTTTATCCCCCTTCTGAAGAGGGACACTAAATACGCGTGGGAAGAGTTGCCACAGAACGGGTTCCCATCGCCTGCAGAGTACGAGGCTAGTCGAAAGAGCGGCGTGACTATTCCGGATGAACAGCCAGATGAACAGCCGGGTGGAAACGATGAAATGAACACGAGCAGCAGCCAGACTACCAGTAGCATACCCTTCCGCTTGACAACGTCGCTGTTTGGCATTGAGAAACCACGCTCATATGGTGGAGATCGTGGTTTTTGGAGCATACTGGATCTGGTGCGTGGCATGAAGTATTTCACAGTACCGGATGCTGTGATGCTAGCAAAGAGCGTGGAAAATGTGAGATGTGACTGGAAACTGCTGAATCCTCGTAATGTCGATGTGGAGGAATTCAAAAAAGTGCATCCAAAAGTGGAGGTGGTTAAGTATAGTAGTGTGGATGAGTTCATCACGAAGTTTTTGATCGAGCAGTTGAAACGGTCGTTTCTGAATATTCAGAAGCTTAAACAGCGCAAGCAGCGCGAGAGTTACAGGAAGATGTCGTTGGAGTGGCTGAAAGTTGCTCCAGAAATGGCGCCGTCACTGGGAAGGCATGCCACATTCATGGAAGAAGTCACGGCTTTGGTCAATGGGGAAGATGGGGCGGAGGGGAAGGGAAAGAGGAAGCGAGAGAAATGTGACGATGAAGGGGAAAGGGATGACATGATGATTGATGACTGATCGATCATATGTCACACTTTATTCAGATAGAAGAAGTAGGGATGGTGTGGTGTGAGGGAGGGAGTATGCATAGCAATGACGCCAGCTGGCTGATGTTCGTTTGTGCACACCGATACAGAATGAAGTGTTGTTTCTTTCCCTGTCTTTCTTCTCTCCCTCTCCCTCTCCCTCTTTCGTTCGTCTGTAATATGGCATGCTGTTGACGCTGCAGGCAAATCGTTTTCGCTGGGAAGCTCGCCCTGTTGGCTGCGTTTGATTCCCACACTGCTTTTGAGCACCCTTCCACTCCAACTGCAGACGCGTGTGTGCCTACAGCTGCACACATGTTGGTCAGTGCCGACCACGGATTTCGCCAGGCATGCGACTTGCTCCCCGTTGTGTGTAACAGCATCCGCTAGACTGCACCAGAGCTGGGGGATGCTTGGACGCAACAGCCATACCTGCAAGCGCTTCTGCAGCGCCTCCTTTCGTCCACAGACTTTGCCCACGTCTCCAGTGACCTGCAGAGATTCTCCAGTACTCGCTTGAGCGATGTGGCGCGTATGGGCGACGATGCTGAACAGCACCCGCCGTGCTTGACACAGTATGACGCGTGGTGTCGACGTGTCGACAGGCTGGACACGTCTGCCGGTTGGCGAGGATTGAAAGCACTCTCTGCGGAAGAAGGCTTGGTCTCCATCGCGTATGATCGAATGCAGCCGTGTGCCGTGGCGCGGCGCTTGCATCAGTTTGCAAAGCTACTGCTGTTCGTACCAGATTCAGCAGTCTACGGCTGTCCGCTTAGCATGACAGATGGTGCAGCACGCGTGATCGAGCTGATAGGAGACGACACCATGCGAGCCAACATCCTGCCACGATTGGTCACGTAAGAAGTGGGCAGGAGAGGGGAGCGACGCGTGGAAGACAGAGTATGGCTAGACGAGACCCTGCTGCAGTATGGACCAGTGGACAATGGATGACTGAACGTCCTGGAGGAAGCGACGTGTCTCGCACAGAAACAGTGGCAGAGCTGGAGCATGGCTCTTGCGACAACACCTACCAAATCCACGGGTTCAAATGGTTCTCCTCAGCGACAGACGCAGATATGGCGCTGCTTCTTGCTCGCACTCGCTCACCCACGACCGGCAAGTGGCAGGAGGTGAATTGCGCCTGCTTGCATACAAGTTTAACCAGGTTAGGGCACAAAAGGGCTGTCGTTGTTCATTGCTCCTATGCGGCAATCGGACGGGGCATTGAATGGCATTCGGTAGGTGCTGTGAATGCCATTGCCGCACCCACCATACTCAACTGTCACACCACAGTATTCATCGGTTGAAAAGGAAGTATGGCACAAATGCGGTACCGACAGCCGAGCTTGAGCTTGTTGGCACACGTGCTTGGCTGGTATGTTGCAGCCGGGCATGATATGTGTGCTTCACCAACCCCCCTCCCCCCTCCCCGCAGGTGGGTGATCTAGGTCGAGGCGTGGCAAACATCGCCACCATCTTAAACATCACACGCGTGCATAGTGCGATATCCATGGTCGCATACATGGACCGATGTTATATGCTGGCGCGAGCCTATGCGCTTGTGAGAACGGTGGGTTGCAGTCGTCGTGTGAGAGTGTGTGACCGGATCAGGCACAAGGCAAACCGCTTAGCGAGCATCCCCTACACGTTCGCTACCTGGCCGATATGAACCTTGTGCGATGTGCGTCGATGCAGATCACGTTCTACGCCGTGGTACTGTTGGGAAGAACAGAATCGGAGAATGCCACCACGGAGGATCGCGTGTTGGCCCGGCTCATGACACCGCTCGTCAAACTGTGGACGGCGAAAAAGGGCGTGGCCTTGATAGGCGAGGCCATGGAAGCAATGGGTGGACAAGGGTACATGGAGGATGTGGGACTAGCACGCCACCTGCGCGACGCCCAAGTCAACACCATATGGGAAGGCACCACCAACATCCTAGCTCTGGATCTTTGGCGCGTGTTTCGTGCTGACCACGGTGCCAGCTTTACCGTGTACCATAAGGTGCCTTTTTCTCGTTCTGCGGTGTGTTCGGTAATGTGGCGTAGGCGATGGCTCGAAAACTAGATGCAGCATCGAAACACCATGCAAAGCTAGCGCCAGCAGCAGCAGTGTGCACCCATGCCTTGAGTGCTCTTAAGCAGCGAGTGGATGCGGGTCTGGCGCACGCGGAACACGCTGCCTACCATGCGCGAGAGCTGGCGTTCTCTATGGCACAGCTGAGTGCAGGTGTGTTGCTACTGGAGCACGCGGCTGCGACGCGGTCAGATGTCGACCGCATCATAGCCTCGACGTGGTGCGCCACTGTGGAGCACCTGGTTGGCCTGCCAAAGCATACGGATCATCCCACAGCGATCAGTGGTAACTGTTGCGCTTCGCTTGCTTTATATAGTAGTGACTTATATCCTGCGTAGACACACGTGTAGTGTTCGGTTCTGCTAAAATATAGTCCTAGTTGCGTCACGCTACGCATGTTAGCCCACCAACTGCCAAGAAGCATTACTGTCCAAGTAGTCGGCTGCGATGAGCGTCTCCAAGGACAGCTCTGGGGGAATATCAAAGCTGGGGTGGTTGGTCTGGTTGGCAAACTGACAGCGGTAGTGCAGATAGTCGCACACGACCTGTAACACCTCGCCACTTTCTCTGTGGGCCTGGCGTGGTTGCCGATCGCTTACCGGATACTCGGGAGCTGCACAGTGTTCGTTTCCGTTTCCCGGAATCCTTGACAGTTAGAGCGGATCCGCGGCGAGTGCACACACCCGAGCTGGACAACACGTTGGAGATTGTCTTTGAGCCGACAGCCACTTCCTTCTGCAGATAGAAGCTAAATCCGTCGGACGACACCAGCTTCACCAGATCATTCGCTTTCAAACACTCGACTTGCGCAGTGTCAGTCATCCACGAACAACGGTCACACGAATGTCTACGCGGTTCCAGCAGGACAAGCAGGTCACCAAGCGTCACCAGCGCATTCTCGCTGAGCTGCTGCAGCGGCCAGCCAACAAAGTGTGCGCCGACTGTCGAAAGAAAGGCAGGCGCATGGGCGGGGCCGTGTGGTGATTGCTGTGCACAGATCCGCGCTGGGCTTCTTGGAATCTTGGCGTATTTATATGCATACGGTGCTCTGGCATCCATCGGTCACTTGGCACCCACATCTCAAAAGGTGGGACTGTCTGTAGAGAGGATGTTCTCCGCTCACTGTGCACTAGTCAAGTCAGTAGATCTGGATTGCTGGACGATGGAGCAGATTGAGGTGCCAGCCACACCGTGACGTCGGTTGTTCTTGACTCCGGTAGAACATTCAACGATGGGGAAACGATGTGGCAAGTGTTTATTGGGAAGCGACGATGCCGGTGCATCAAATGCCCACAGAACGGTCTGTGTTGCGTTGCCAGCACACGCTGCTTTCTCATTCCCTTGTTGACACGTGGGAGCAGGAACATTGAAGCGTGGATTCGTTCGAAGTACGAGCGACGGGCGTTCGCAGCACCAGGAGATATTCCAGTGCCTGAATCGCTGCATGCAGACAGTCTGTCGGTGTCCACCTCGGCTTCTGAGGCTGAGACGTTGACAACACCAGCAGTAGCAGCAGCAGCAGCAGCAGCAACACCAGCCACAGTTGCAAAAACGCCAGCTGTGGATTTGCTTTCGCTGTGGGATGCATCGGTTGCGACTGCCTCGTCAGCGAAGCATACGGCAAGTGTGCCTGCCACAGCCAACCACTTTATCGATGACACGTTTGGATTTGGTATTGCTGAGACAGTGCCGCAAAAGAACACGCCACCAGCTCGCCAGTCCACCACCACTGTCACCACCACCATGCCCAATAAGAGTGCACCCAGCCTGGGTGTGTCCAATGATGCGCTCAAGTCACATATCATGTCTTTGTATGGAAAACCATGGGGCACATCGTGATGCGCGGGAATAAGCATATTTTATTTGTGGGCAGGCGGCACAGTGTTTAGTTTTCCTTGCCGTTGCAGTTCCCGTTTCTCCTCGTCTGACAGTGTCCACAATGCGTCCCACTTGCGCCAGAACACGCGTCGGATCTGCGAGGCTCAGCGGGGGTCTGTTACATGGACACAACGCGTGTACCGGGTCAAAGCAGTGCCCCTTCTGTGGAAACTCGTAGAACAAGACCATGTAGACGCCAATGCCTAAGCGGCGCGAACACGGTGAACCAGGGGAGGGGAAGAGGGAGGGATGGCGCTACCCGTACACAGCCCCCACATCGTCAGCTGTGACCAGCGTGTCCAGGCAGGAGGCCGCAGGCGATGCGCGAGCTGTGCGCGCCGCATGAGCGTGTCCAGCTGCTCCTGCTCGGTGCGCTTGTACATGATTAGAAGCGCGGTGAATAAAGCGAAAAAAACAGAACAGACGGCAGCTGTTTGGCGTGCCAGTTCTCGCCACACGCGCCTTCGTTTGTCGCTGTGCCCAGGCGGTGAATTGGCTGGGAGGCAAGAGAAAGAACACTTGCACGCAGTGGGAAAGTGGGAAAGTGGGAAAGTGAGCAATTGTGGTAAGGGCGGAGGTGGAGACAGAGATGGAGACAGAGATGGGGACAACGAACAAATAGTTTCAACACACTGCACATGCACAAACCGACAACTACTACTACTACTACAACAGCTACTACAATAAAACCAGCCGTGCTTGTACACTGCAATGCGCTACAGCAAACTGGCGTTGTGTTCGCTGTTGCCAGGCGCGTGTTTGTGGCTGTTGCAACTGAAAAAGCATCCTCCGCCTGCACCGGCTCATGGCCGAGAGCAAACGACGCCGCCTAGATGCCGCCACGTCCAACGGGCGGTCCTCAACAGACGCCGTCGCGAACACAAGTGCGCCTGAGGATCTGTACCTCGACACCATCAACCGACAGCGCCTGGACTTTGATTTCGAAAAAGTGTGCTCCGTCTCGCTCAACAATGTGAACGTGTATGCTTGCTTGGTGTGCGGCAAGTACTTCCAAGGTGCGGCGTCTCTACCCTGCCTCCTCCCACACGCATACAGGCCGAGGCCCAAATACCCACGCCTACTTCCATAGTCTGAACGACGATCACCACGTCTACATCAACCTGCACACCTTCAAGGTACGCTTCCCATCGTCACACGCCCAAAACCCTTACTACCAGGTGTATGTCCTTCCAGAAAACTACGAAGTCAACGACGCCTCGCTGGAAGACATCAAGGTGCTTTCTGCTTGCTCACACCTGTCTCTCTCGCTCACCCTCGCTCACCACCACCACCGCCATTAGTATGTGCTCTTCCCTGTGTATTCGCGCAAGCTGTTGCGGACGCTGGATGAGAACGAACAAAGCTACCTGGATGTGAACGGCAAAGAGTATATTCCAGGTGCTGCATCGCCTTATTCGCTCATCCATTCACTCTGTTGGCGTCGTCACCACCACCACCACCACTACCCCCATTGTCTCGTCATGTTAGGTTTTGTTGGATTCAACGATATCAAAGCAAACGACTATTTAAACGTGGTGATGCAAGCACTGCTGCATGTGCCAGCGCTGCGTGACTTTCTCCTACTCCACGACCTGTCTTGGCGCTCTGAACTTGGTGCGCATTGGTCCACATCCGCACCGCACTCACCACACCCCCTCACATTTTTCAGTACAACGGCTTGCAATGCTGGCTCGCAAACTGTGGAACCCACGGGCGTTGAAAGGACAAGTCAATCCTCATGAAATACTTCAGGTGTGTCTGCAAGCGCTGCGCCCATCGTGTGAATCCAACTGTGTCTACAGGAAGTGGTGCATGCGAGCGCGAAAAAGTTCAAACTCAACCACCAAGCGGATCCAGTAGAGCTGATCGCTTGGCTACTGAACCGGATACACATGGATCTGGGTGGCACACGAAAAATGGGCAGCAGTAGGTCGTGGACAGCATGTGCCTTCTCACAACGATGCGCGCATGTCTAGGCGTGATAGCACAGACGTTCCAGGGCGAGCTGCGTATGGAGTCTCAGCAGATGGTGGCCGTAAAACAAACAGCAGCAGACGACCGGATCTGGATGGATCCGTCTAGAAGTGCGTGAACAGCCTCCGTCCCTATGCTTCCCCTGCTTATGCCCACATGTAGCAATCACTGCTACTACAACGCCGTTCATGTATCTTTCCCTCGACCTGCCGCCTCCGCCCCTGTTCCAGGACGAGGTGGAAGGCAACATTATTCCGCAGGTGTGTCTTGGCTACGATAGCTTCGCACACTCACCTACGCCCTCGCAGGTACACTTGGATTCACTGCTGGCCAAGTTCGATGGCACCACCACCCATGAAGTGCGCGGCGCAGCGCGTCGCTACAAAATGCTACGATTACCACCCTATCTGATCCTGCATATTCGCCGATTTACAAAGAATCACTTTGGTGAGCTTGAGAAGAACCCCACGATCGTCAACTTCCCGATCAAACACGTCGATTTCTCCACATGTATGCTATCATGATGCTTTCCCTGCACTCTGCCAGTATTAAGCAATGTAGATTTCGAGCCTGCCGGGGGAATGGAAGTGGATGGAGCCCATGCATCCACGCGCTACGACCTTCTATGCAATGTTTGCCATGAAGGCAGTGTCAGCGCTGGCCACTACAAGGTCCATGTGCGAACACGAAACGGGAACAAATGGTATGAGATCCAGGATCTCCGGGTAGAAGAGATCATGCCGCAAATGATCTTTTTGGGCGAAAGCTATCTGCAAGTAAGTGAGAGCGGCGATGTGGCGTGCTTTGTGCACAATGAGCACCCGTTCATCACAACCTTAGATTTGGGAGCGTCAGCGTGAAGTGGTTACATAGTTGGGGTGATCGGGAATACAAGAAGCCCATTGAAAATAAGAGAGGAGGATGGGATGGGATGAAAGAGTGAAGTGCATTGCCCGCTTGCCACGGCATTGGGGTAACAGATGCGTTGCCGCATCAGAGTCATCAGACAGGCTATGCATACATAGCACGAGAGCGCACAAAAGTCAGCTTTTCTTAGTGAGGGAAAGCACTGGAACGCATATGCCGCTTCCTGTTGGCGACAACAGCAGTGGACAATCATGAGCGTTACATTGTGCTGTTCATGTCACTGTGTCATAGCAGAGGGACTCGTTTTGAAAAAGGACTGAGCCTACACCTCTGCATTCACAAAACAAATGGGCGTCAATGACCGTGGCATGCAGTCGGCATCTATTACATGGATAAGTCTGGCATATGCGAGTACATCAGACATTTCCAAGCCGGATGTGTGGTGGCGCAGGGCAAACACGCAGGCCTAAGGTCGGCACTTTACACAGCATGATTGTCGATTGCTCTTATGGTGTCAGAAGCCCAAGCTCCAACAGACCCACTGGCAGTGAGAAAGACCACCCCAATCTCGTTGGCTATCTGTGGGTGGTGCTCAAACATAGGGTCATGACGCATGACTTTGGCAAAATAGTTTAGCGGGAAATACACGTGCCGCGCAGACAAGGTGTTGAAACGAAGCGGTTCTACAATCTTCCTGTAGATAGCAAGTGTGGTGTGAAGTGTGGTGGACGTGGGGTTTGGCTCCTCTTCGTTGACGAAGGTTGCCCTTAACAGGTCTAGAACGGCAGTGATCACATCAGCGCGGTTGTTTTTCGCAATGGGTCGTTGGTCCAGATGAGTATCGAATGACGCTGCCAGCTGGATGATGGCGTTGGGCCGTTCAGCAAGCTTGGCAGGCACATGCTTTCTCATAAGCGTGTAAAGCTTGCTGAAGCACTCGGTGTGCGTCGTTTTGGCAGTGTTGATCTGTTTCTTGATTATTTTGGTGATACCCTTTTGCAGCTTTTTGAAGCTGTTTTTCTTCAGGAAGATGCCTGGAGGCCGACTGTCGTGGAGCACACGCGTGTCAGCGAACAGACTGCGACTGTGCTGGACGGAAGGCGATCTGCTATGGGCAGTAGTGGGAGTCAGCGAGGCGAAAGCGTGGAGCGGTGCTAGGATCAAAGCGGCAACGAGCAGGCAGAAGGTGGCGCGTGCATGCGTGTGCGTTAGACGCAAGCGCATGTTCAACCGAGGCGGAAGTGAAGAAGAAAACGACAGTTTATGGGAGTGCCGCCCCCCAAACTCAGCCAAGCCACTTGGCGCTGAAGTCAGTCTCCCAGCCAGTCAAACGATTGCCGTTCAAGGTTCTTTGTCTGAGCACGTTGACTGCGGCACGCACTGGGCATCAAAGGGCCGACGTATGGTCGCATCTCTTCTCAGAACGCGTCCTAGTCGCATTGGCGCTGTGCACGCATGGTTTTGGCAGTTGTTCCTGCCAACCCTCACACCTTGACATCGCACCCGGCGTGTGGCCTTGCTTCTCGCTTCTTCTTCTTCCTCTTCTTCTTCTTCGTCTGCTCGCCATGCCGCTTCTTTGTCGCCTGTTGCTGCTGCCGTTTGCACTGTGTGTGCTCTGCACTGCTGTCCATGCTCGCCCAGGTGGCGGTACATCTGCTGCAGTGCGCCATTCTTCGTCTTCCCCCTTCGAAGCACCTGCCTATGCCAATCCTCCACCAATCGACCACGTAGCGTGGTTCGAAAAGGATCCTAACGAGTTTGGCGACGGGTGGATGCTGGGCTCCATCCTCGACGAGGGAGCTACTGCTTCCGTGTACATGGCATGGCTCCGCGGCACAAACACCTATGGTGCGCTGAAAGTGTCGGATCGCAAAGACAGCAGTGCAGCGATTCTGAAGGAAATACGCATCTTACAGGTTAGTGTGTGTGTCTTCTGCGCGCTACGCGCTACGAGTGCCAATGTGGTGTGCTACGTAGCTCCTGAACGACAAAGCCAAGGAGGAGAATGTGCAGTCGCCCAAGGTGGTGCGGCTACTGCATGCATTCCCAAACAAGTATGCATATGTGATGGAGTACGCGCCAATTGGCACACTGTATGACTTCGTCCGCAAGTATCCACCAGGCGCTATCACCGAAAAGCACGCACGTCCCATCATCACCGATCTGCTCGAAGGCAGGACCCCACCTGCCTACATACCCTCGCGTTACTTATCCTTCCGTTTAGGTCTCGCCTTTATGCACCTGCATCACATCTCGCACAAAGATTTGAACGAGAAAAGTACGCCGTGTGTGTGTGTGTGTTGTGTTATTCTGCATGCCACTCATCCACACTGCAGACATTCTACTGGTCTACGACGCTGATCTGGAACGAGTGGTAGCCAAAATATGCGATTTCGACGCAAGCGAGGATTTCTCAGCTGCCAAAAGCGACAGCGAGCAGCAACAACAACTCGCTACACATGGCATGGATATCCTGAGACTGGGCTATACTGTACATTTCATCCTTACAGGCTGTTTCCCGTTGGATATCGAGATGTTTGCTGAGTATCCACGCTTCAGCCCGCTGTTTGGGCTCTCAAAGGATTTCCAGAGCCTGGTGGTTAACATGATGTGGCCCATTGCGGAGACGAGGCCAACAGCATCGGAACTGCTGTCGCACGTGTATGTCACAGAGCATACCAAAGAGCAACAACACCCAGCACAACTGCTACACAGGGGCAGAAAGGAACTGCTGGAGATGCTGCAGAATAGCGGTATGTTGGAGTCTGCCCCTGGCGCATCTGCACCCGTGCTGCCGCTCTCCGATGCTGAGATCCTCTTCTCGTGTACACCTGTGGGAGAATCTCTTTTCAAGACCATCCAAAAGGCTGTTGAAAGTCTCCCTGTTGTTGCGCATACTCGCACAGACACGGGCAAACACTTTGTTCGAACGGCTGTTCCAGCTGCAGGCAACAGCGGGATCCTTCCTTTTGTAAATGCTGCGACCCGCGCACTACTGGCATGTTACAGCAAGCCATCGGATGAGCAGCACGTGACAGAGATCATTGTGTATCTGCAGCAGTGCGGCCAGCTAGCACCCTACCTAATGCCACAGAAAACTGCGTAATACACTTTGTCTTGTGCTGCAAACATGTGTCTGTGGTGTTGATTAGAACAGCGAGACACATTGCTGCATGCAGGGCTTTTGCCAGTGTGTGCCTGAGTGCAAGAACAATGATCCATCATGTTTTGAGGAAAGGCAGTGGCATGCAAGCAGAAATGCAGAACGGTGTGTATGAGTGCAACACCGGGTGTTCGCCAACACGCGAGTGCGTAGAGGGTGGTGGTAAAGATGTAAACGGAACAATGGCAACATGCATATAGACCCACTCACCACAACACATAGCCGGGCCAAGAGAATTGCATCATGCCACTACAGTAACATTTCCAGGCACCATCCCAGAGGGTATGGCTGCATACATCGGCGTA
>QZWT01000373.1:0-12861 GCA_004114315.1 Cochlonema odontosperma | reverse complement strand
CAACAACAACAACACCAGTGCATACACCAACACCAACAACAACAACAACAACAACAACAACATCACCACCAACACCATCACCACCACCACCAGCGCATACACCAACAACAACACCGATAACATCTTCCCCTTCCCTCCCCTCCCCCAGACCATCCGCCACTGCCACAAGTGGGAGCGCCACGTGATATTTTCACTCCTTGTCGGGGCGCATTGAAGATCGCACCACGCCCACGCACCACCACCGCCACACGTGTCTGCGTCGGATGGATGAGATGGGCCACACTGGCGACGGTGCTGTGTGCCTGGTTCGTTAGGCTGGCCACCGCCAACCCCCTTCCCCTCCCCGCCATCCACCACCATCCCCTAGAACAAACCACCCCTCCTCCCTTGGATACACCTCCCTCCTTGGATGCACCTCCCTCCTTGGATGCACACTCCCTCTCCATCGCAGACGCTCCCTCCACTGTCACGGATGCTCCTTCCCTCGTCACGGATGTCCCCTCCACCTCCTCCACCACCACGTCTGAATCCAACGATCAACTGAGCACAGCTGGCACCATCCCCGACAGCACACCACAATCACCATCTAATGCCACACCCGCCACACCGCACGCCATGTCAAATGCTATTGTTATCCAACCTCTGCCGCTCCCCGAGAAACACCGCTTTCGCTCGTTTCTCCAGCACTCCTCCGACACCCTCCGCAAGATCGCCTCGCGTCCCTTTTGGCACAGACACAAACACGATGTGGCTGCTGGCGTTGCTGGCATGGGTGCTGGCTTCTCCGCTGCTTCCTTCGTCATGCTGTTTGTCGGCCCCAATCCTACCATCCTGGGCGGCGTGGGTGCCGGCACTGCCAGCTACATCCGCCAGAAAATACACCAGCACTACGAACGGAAGGCACGAGGCCTCCCCCACAGAAAATGTGCTATTCCCTCCTCGTGGAAACAACTCGTCGACTTGCTGCGCACCGAACTGGCCGACAACGGCAAGGAAGTCATGCTGGCTGCCTTCAGTGGCGTGGTCGGTGGCGCCATCGGCCGCTTCCTCTTCGCCTCCATCGAACCACTGCTGGCCGTCCTGTTCCGTGTGCCTAAGCTGTTGGCCCAGCGCCTGTTCTGGGGTGTGGGCATGCGCATCGGCAGGCTGTTCCCAAAAGCAAATGTCATCGGGGCCGGCGTGAATCTGGGTCGGAAAACATTCAGCAGAGTCGTGCGCTTTGCCCTCAATCTGGCCTTGGGAAGAGAGGTGCGAGGGATGACACTTAAGTTAAGCCAGTGATATGCATCTGCATCGATACACCGTCCCCACACAACGAGGTGCCCTCGTCTCCGCGTGCACTACCATGAGTGCACCATGGATGCACGCGACGACCGGGCGGTTGCCGCTTGGCATATCGCGCTTGGCATGTCGCGCTTGTCTCTTCCCTTAGACGCTGACCACGCAGTCGTGCTCAAGCGCGTGTGCCCAAAAGTGCGCCTTAGACTTGTTGAAAGCTCTCAAAACAGTAGCCATTCTGTATCTTCGTATGTTGTTACAAACACGATTGTAGTTGCTCAAGGAATTCGTCTAGATCTTCACTTCGCACCTGCATCACGCGTGCCTCAAAACCGTCGTGCCGAACGCGTGCTTTTGTCAGCTTAGCACTTTCCTGGAACGCAAGTCCAAAACGGCTGTACCTCGGTCAACCATACACACGCACACGCACACGCACACGCACGCACACTTACTTTCGATGATGGGGCCGAGTGTCAAGACCCAGTATAAGATATGCATCGAGCGTCGAGTCCAGCACCGCAACCACTAGCGGCAACGCCACCTTTCCAAACTCCTGTGTGCCCCGTGCGTGCATCCCGCATCACACACCGATCCTGCAGGAAACATCCTTACCTTGAGCGCATCGACAATAAACAGTCCGAGTTCCATCACCATACCAACATCGGTGGCAAACACATCCAGATCCGAGTAGTCGCTGCGCAGGACCGCAAATCGGAAGGTGCGCAGTGTTCGGATGGCGCGTCGTTCGATGACTTGCATTGCAGTACGAACCACCGTGCGGTGCAAAGACATCGAGAGTTGCATGCCAGCCTTAATCATGTCCAAGCTAGTTTACCAGTCAGCGAAAGGAAAAGGGTTGACAGTGTGCACCGATCAAGCGCATCAAATGCACGCCAGAACCCGCTTCGCCATCCTCGTTGCGCTCCTTTCTCCTCCTCGCCCATCCACACGGAGCCCAATCTCGTAGCTAGTTCGGCATCGCCGCGCAGCAGCGCCTGCAACGCGTAGACGAAATCGCTTGCGCACAGTGTGCCGTGGTATCCGAAGGTGCGCACAAAACTTGGATACGATATGTCCGGCAGATTGTAGTCCTTAGCAACGTCAAGAATTTGGGTGCGCAGTTCACGCTTTAAGCGCGGGTGCATTTGAATATGGAGTTCCTGGGCCTGTGCTCGTGAAAAGCTGTGCAACGAGTGAATCACAGCGACAGCGCACATACGCAGCAGCCACATACCCCATCTTGGCAAGAAGATTGAGCAATTTAAGCCGCCCACGTTCACGCCAGACACCAAGACGCGCGGCGACGTAGCGTGCGTGGAACATTGCGTCGTACAACGACCAGTGTCGAAAAAGGAGAAAGCGCAGCTCCTGCGTTTCAGAGGTCACCTGGTCCAGTTCTGCTCGGTCGTCCACGCCCTTTGTGTCTTCGGATGTTTCGCGATCCACTTCGATGCGCAGCACTGACATGTCTTCCATATACTTTGACGAGGGAATGCGGTCTTGAATATACTGACTTGTCAGTCCGATGGCCGCAAACCTGAAATAAGCAGCGGCTCACTATCAGCGCGACTACCAGAGCATGGATTTGTTCACACGATCAAGTGATGTTGCCATTTCGAACATATTCATTGCGGCGCTTCGTCCGAGATACTCCCCCGAGGCGTAGTAGGCAGCGAGCGTGCGATGGGCACGCCGGCGTGCTCGGCGCTGAGCATGGGAAGGATCAGGGGTTTCCTGCGAAGATGTTGGTGTTAAGGGAGGAGAGGGATGGAGGAGGGGGAGGAAGATTACTGCATCCAGTGCATTTCGCTGACGTCTTTTGGGCCTTGCGCGTGTGTCCATGTCACCAGCAGTAGCGGTTGGTTTTAGCGGAGAGTTCGATCTAGCGTTGTCGCTGTCATTGCTGTTGCTGTCGGCGTCGTCGACATTGACATCGACATCGATATCATTGTCACCGTTGTCGTCGTCGCCATCGTCGCCATCATCTTCACCATCTTCACTGCCACTCACATTCCTGCTGTTGCTACTCGATTTGCTGGCAATTATATTATCATTGACTCTTAACATAGCAAGTGTAGAGCTGCTATCTTTGTCAATGTCGTTGCCAGCGTTGTCGTTGTCGTCGTCATCATCGTCATCATCATCGTCGTCGTCCCCTTCCCCGCCATCCTCTTCTTCCTCGTCTGACGACGCAGAACTTGAAGCCTCAGAGTCGTATTTCTAGGAGAGTGAGCAATCCGTGGTATACACGTAGTATCAGCAACAGCTATTACTTCTAGAAGTTCGTATGCTTCCTGCACTTCAGTGAGCGTGTCCTCCCGTTCACCCATCACCACCACCTAGGCTGGTGTGAGAAAGCGTGTCTCCATCCACACGTCTACCTGGTTCGAGCCAAACATGTTCTTTAGGTGCGTAGGTCTTCTCGCGTCACACACGACCATGGTGCCCTTATCCTTTGCCATTTCCCGCACGTCCACCAGTCCACCACAATTAATCATAACAACCACGTCCCACTGGCGCGTCAGCGGGTGCAAGCCTGCAAGCCACACCCCATACCTGTTGTTTTTGTAGATGTGTAGCAAGCTCGGTATAGGAACAGACGGGGAAAAGCTGGTGGACAAGGAAGTCGTCCTTAAGAAGATCCTGCAGACGTGAGCGACATCACCCACGGCCACCGACAATAAGAATGCGACTGGCACAGAGAGCGTCGACATCGGGCGACGACAGGATCAGGACAGAAGGAGACGAGGAAGTAATGAGCGCGTAGAGCGTTGAATAATGCTCAGGCGTAAGGTGGACCATCCAAAAATCAACAAGCCAGAGAAGCAGACGCGCTTACTACCAGCCCCATCGCGACATCCTCGCCGCTCTGCCCATCGTCCTGGATGAATGCACGCAGTACGGATGTGCGCACTAGTGGTGGTGCATTTGCAGTGGATTAAATGTAGAACATATTAGTGAGTGAGTGTTGATGGAGCAAGTGTGCAGCCATGCAACATCGATACACACATGTCCGTATCAACACACACGCACACAACATCGATATACACACCCACACTTCTTGTTGAACCATTTCTGTCGTTTTGCATGTATAGCATCGCTGCAGCACACACTTGCAACGCACTGCAACAGCCTATTCCGTCCTCCAACACACCCGTTTCACACAACACACCTCTTTGTAGCACCGCAGAGCTGCTTTCGTAGTCCCAGTCTGCCTGGATTCATTGGCATGTGCAGTGCTTTTCCACGGTGCTGTCTGTGGCGTGTGGCGGTGACTCAACGCGGCACTCTTTTTCCGCAATGAAACTAGACGCACGAGTGCTTCGTTACCTTTCCACCGAGGATTTCCGTGTTCTCACCGCTGTACGTGTTTTCTTCCGCGCATACATGCACGCACACACGCACACACGCGCACGCACACACACGCATCTCACACATCCTGCCGGCAGGTTGAAATCGGGTCGAAAAACCATGAGGTGGTGCCTCTGACGCTCATCGCCGATATTGCCCATCTGCGCAGCGGCGGATCACATAAGAACCTTGGCGAGCTGGCTAAACGCAAACTGGTGAGCATGGAGAAGAACATGAAATGTGTGTGCATCCACACGGCCTTCGTCCTGCTCACAGGAAACAGACGCCGGGTATCGGCTCACCTACGGAGGCTACGACTATTTGGCCCTGAAATCATTATGCAAACGAGGCACCGTCACATCTGTCGGCAATCAGATCGGCGTAGGAAAAGAATCAGGTATGTCGTTGCTCGTTCCGCTTTCCCTCTCTCACACACACGCACGCATCACCAGATATCTACGTGGTGGCTGACGAGCACGGCGAGCAGCGAGTGCTTAAGATCCAGCGGTTGCTCCTCTCCCGTCTTCGCATCATGCTAACACTTTGTTTATTAGATTAGGCCGCGTTTCTTTCCGTGCCGTGAAGGAAAAGCGTGATTATTTGCAGAACCGAAAGTCCGCATCATGGATGTACCTTTCGCGACTTGGTGCGGCTAAGGAGCACGCTTTCATGACCGTATAGTCTGTCTTGAGCGAGCGCCTGTGCCAGCTAACATGCGCGCTCTAGATCTTGCATGCCAATGGATTTCCCGTGCCAAAGCCGTATGATCTTAATCGCCATTGCCTCGTGATGGAGCTCATCGATGCATTTCCTCTGTACTCGTGCCCGTTCATGCCATGCTCAGACTCATTGTCAAGCCGTCAGGCGAAACACGCACTAGAGCCTGAGAAGCTGTACCAGCAACTGATCTCGCTGGTGGTCCGGCTTGCAGAGCACGGGCTCATCCATGGCGACTTCAACGAGTTTAACCTGTTGTCAGACGAAGAGGGGAACATCACAATGATCGATTTTCCCCAAATGGTATCCACCTCACATGCGAATGCTCAATGGTATCGTGTGCACACCAGCAACCACTACTCACGCCACTCTACCCAGGTACTTTGATCGAGATGTCGAGTGCATCCGTCAGTTCTTCCGAAAACGTTTTCAGTTCGAGGGAGGTGAAATACCGCGTCTGAAGGATATAGAAAAGAAAACGGCACTGGATGTGCTGGTGCATGCATCTGGATTCACGAAGAATGATGAACGACTCTTCCGTCAAGTAAGTGGTGTGGCGGGCAGGCGTGGTGGGAAGCAGCTCACTCTGGCTAGCTCATGGCGGAACAAGGCATGGCAGAAGGGTCGCCCGACGAAGGCGAAGAGGATAGTGGCGAAGAGGAGAGTAGCGAAGAGAGTGGTGACGACAACAACGAAGCAAGTGATAACGACGATGACAACGACAACGACAACGACAACGACAACGACAACGAAGCAGGTAACGACAGTGACAGCGCCGACGAGAGCGATCATGAAGAGCACCAAAATGACCAGGAACAGGATCTGACAGAGATTCAGCAATCTTTAATAAAGGCAAACTTAGCATAGTAGCATCCGCCTTCATTGGGAGGCAACGCGACTGGAGTGAGTCACTGCAATGGACGCGATCGATCGGCAAAAACGACCTGACTCATCCTCATGTCGACCGCCACCGCCACTAACATTGCTACGTCTGGCCTAAGCGAATACGAACGACAAAGACTCGAAAACATCCGCGAAAATGAAGCGATCCTCAATTCCTTGCATCTTCCCTCGCGTGTCGTCGTCAAAACCACTGCGCCGGCACCTGCCGTCAAGAAGGCGCGTCAGCGTTCTCCATCGCTCATCGTCGAGGTGCCGCTTCGTCGGTCTTCTCGTCGACTACAAAACATGAATCCCGAGCATGCCGTCAAGCTAAACCTGTCTCCTGTTGCAAAACGCGTGCGCTCCTCCCGAGTGGCTGGTGGTGTGGACGCGGATGAGAATCCAGAAGTGCTCCAGAGATTCTTGCACGGCGTAGTGGTGGACACTCCGGCATACACCCCCAGTGAGAAGGAGGGGAAAGACCTGCAACAAATGCGCGAAAGGTTCTCTGAGCTGCGTCTGCTTCATAAAGACGCCACTACCAAAGTGACTGGCGCGCGTATCTATACGATCGCATGTCTTCCCACCAGCACAAAGGTGCTCGCCGTTGCTGGTGACAAGTCTGGCGGCATTGGCTTCTGGGACGCGGTGGGCGAGCAGGAAATAGCGGAAACAACGGAAGCAGCAACAGACGAGGATACATTGCAAACCATGCAACGGCGGCCTCACCGGGAAGCCGTTTTCCAACTCGAATTCTCGCCACATCATTCGCACCACCTTTACTCCGCCTCCTACGACCAAACGATCAAGTGCACGGATTTGAACACGCTTGCTACCGACAGTCTTCTCACGCGGAAGTTCGAGTTCAGCTCGATGACAACCGATCCCCATCATCCCAGCGTGCTTTGGTTCGGCACACATGTGGGGGAAGTGGGCCGTGTTGACACGCGAGCTGCCATTTCGGATGTCAGCAGGCTGAGTAGCTGGGAGATGATCCAGCGCAAGATCGGATCTGTACACATGCATCCGCGGAACGAATGGTATCTTGCTGGCGCAAGCCTCGATCGATGGTTGCGCGTGTGGGATATTCGAAAGCTTGTCCTCGAAGAGCCAGTGCTGGAGTATGCGCACGGACGGAGCATTACTGCTGCGCACTGGAGCCCGGATGGCACGCGTCTTGCATCCATCAGCCACGACGACCATATTCGTATCTTCCCGAACTGGAGTCCTGAACAAACGGCATTCTCTGAACCAGTGCAGATCCGGCACAATAACCAGACGGGACGGTAAGTCCTTCCTCCGCCATCGCAACCGACAGTGCCTACAATTGTGACAGCTGGCTGACCATGTTTCGACCTCGCTGGTACCCGGATCCCGATTCACATCCAACACTTCTGTGTCCAAGTCTGGGACGCACTGTGGACCTATTTTCCGGGATTACCGGCGAGCAACTGTGCATGCTAGGAGGAGACGAGACGCGTCCGCTCACAGCAGTGCCTGCTGTCGCAGTGTTCCATCCTCACCACGCCGTTGTGCTGGCGGGCAACGCGTCTGGTCGCATGTCCGTGTGGGGCTGAGACCAGTGCTTGCTTGATCGGCGATGCATCACTGTGATGTGATATGGTGGGAGAGTCGCTTTTGTACATATACACAGCAACACATAGCCATTCTTTCTGTTGTTGAACACTGGCTACGCGGTGTCGCTTTGAGCGCGTGTCGGAATGCTGAGACATACGCGCGCCTGTTTCGCAGCATTGTTTGGCATGTCTCTGAAACACGGGCTGTTCAAGTCTCGCTTCATTCCCACCAGCGGATGCTACCCCGCCGGATTCACCGCTTCTTCCGTCCATGCTGGCATTAAAAAGACGCTTGCACCGGATATGTCCTTGATCTATTCTGCTAAGCCCTGTGCTGCTGCCGCCGTCTTTACCCAGAACGCGTTCCCCGCTGCGCCTGTGCAGCTGTGCAAGCGTGTGCTCGCTTGCGACACACCGATACACGCGCTCTTGGTGAACTCTGGATGTGCAAACGCAGTGACCGGCACGACTGGAATGAAGAACGCACAGCAAACGGCAGATGGGGTGGCAGACGCATTACGTCTCGCGCCCAACCAAACGCTTGTCATGTCCACAGGCGTCATCGGCCAACAACTCCCTATGCCCAAAATTCTATCTGGCATTCCGAAACTGCATCAGCAACTAGACGCGTCCCACGATGCATGGCTTGCAGCGGGAACCGGGATCATGACTACCGACACGTTTCCGAAACTGCTTTCTCGCGAATATGCACTGCCATCAGGCGGGCAGTTCCGGATTGCCGGTATGTCAAAGGGCGCCGGAATGATCCACCCAAACATGGCTACGCTGCTGGGCATTTTGTGCACGGATGTTGGTATTGAGACCGACGCGTTGCGACGCGCATTGTCCTGGGCTGTGGCACGAAGCTTCAATGCGATTTCCGTGGACGGCGACACTAGCACCAATGACACCGTGGCTGTCCTTGCAAATGGCGCATCTGGTGCGCATATACAGACGGATGCGGACTGGGAGAGCTTCCGTGACCAGTTGACCGTGTTCGCTAGTGAACTAGCACAGCTGGTGGTGCGCGATGGTGAGGGTGCAACGAAGTTTGTCACCATTCGTGTTACGGTAAGCGTCTTGCGTATGTGCGTCGACAGACAGTGGCTGATTGTTGGAGTAGCATGCAGCATCTCACACGCAAGCTAAAACGATAGCATCAGCCATTGCCACATCAGCGTTGGTTAAAACAGCCTTGTTCGGCCAAGATGCGAACTGGGGCCGCATCTTATGTGCTGCTGGCTATGCACAAGCACAGCCGGCGGTCATCCCACAGTCTGTGTCTGTTTCCTTTTTGCCTGCGAGCGAACAAGGCTTACAGGCGAGGGACGGCTGCGACGGGGAGCTCAAGCTGCTTGTACGAGGAGAACCGTGCGAGGTGGACGAGGTGTACGCCAAGCAGCTGCTTGAGCATGAGGATGTTGTGATCCGTGTGGATCTGGGCCAGGGCCAAGAAGAGGCATGTATGTGGACGTGTGATTTCAGCCATGATTATGTCAGCATTAATGCAGATTATCGTTCATAAACTCATTGGGAGCGTTTGAGCCATGTATTTGCCGCCTCCTTCATCACGCTGACGAGTACTTTCCTGTCTTCCTCGTTGACGTGATGCTTTTCCATCACATCTGCCACATCTGCCCAGAGTGTGGATTGAGTAGCAGGGTGCGGACGGGCAGCGTCAGTGGATGTGATTGTAGTAGCCTGTTGCTGTGACACAGGAGGCTGTGGTTGCTTTGATGCATGCTCTGGTGTTCGCATGAGTACCAGCTGCACCACGGCACCCTCGCATACACCCGACTCAGCCATGGTGCGCTGGTCCATGAGCGGCTTGCCACTGCGCACTAACCGCATTCTTTCTGCGGGAAAGTGTGGTCCTTTTTCCGCGACCTTTTGCTTTAACGTTGTGGTAAAGTCGGTTGGCAGCAGCGAGATGGCGAAGGAAGTTGCAGATCCCAGCACCTTGACAGTGATGGTGAAGGAAGCTGCGGCTGGCAGTGTGTGTGTGTGAATGGAGCATGGTAATGCATGTACCTTTCTCTGCCAGCTTTGGTGCTTGGAATCGTGGATGGGCATGGTGCTGGGTAACAGGGAGGGAGGGAGGGAGAAGTGAGCCCGTGGTGCGCACACATGTCGACTTACCGGCAATTGAAAGTGTTCCAGCTGAACAGGCGCCATGTCTACGACAGACAATGTCTGCAGCTCATTGTACATGTGCTGCGCACTGTCAGCACACGGCAACACAGCGTGTGGACGCGCACAACATACCTTCACAAACGCTTCATCCGACAGTGTCATTGCTTCAAAAAGGCAGCACGCGCCACCGCACAGCCGCAGCGTCTATTGCCTACCGCCGACCTGCGTGAGAACACAGAACGCAGGTCATACATTCCTCATGCATTGCACAGACACACACATAGACACAGAAAGAAGTGGATGAGCAACAATATTCTATTCTATGTCTACATGTGTGCATCGTCTAGTTGGTAGCACTGCCATGCATAGCAACTACTACCATACATCCACATCCATACAAAGACACAGGGTCGACAGTAGCCGACCACTTCGATTGAACCTGCCTACTGCTGCGTTGCCACTATCACCGCCTCTTCGCTACTCTCTATAGTTAATACGTCGCCACATCTTTGCTGCTCTATTGACATCGTTCCATATCTTTCCTGTGAGCTTGTCGAGTGTTTCACATCTCCGCAGCACCGAATCGTTCTTCGGATTGTCCACATACGTGATCCATCCCTGGATCGCCCGTGTGTAGCCAGGCCATATCTGTCTACAGATGACTGCGTTTGTCCTCTCCTCTTCCGGCGATGTAGCCGGTAGGAATATACGCATGATGCGCTGATGCGACGCTTCCAGCTTCGGCACCAGGAACCGTGCGACAAAGTCGTCTGCGCTATGATACCGATACTCGTCGAATGGCACATCCGGATGGTCAGCCTTAAATTCGGCCACAGTACTGTCATGGGGAGGAGCCAAGAGCTGCTTCCAGCCACTGCCATCGGTGCCCTGTACGTGCTCCACCAGCGCCACCGCATCTAGCAGCAGGAAGTACTTCATTCTGTGCACCAGCACCACTACAGATAGGAAGCTGTAGGGCACAGGGTTCATACGGCCAAGTATCGCCATCGACAGACGGAAGTCGCGAGGAACGCCTGTGATGTCTGTGTCTGTGTTTGTGTTGGTAGTGGTAGTGGTGGTACTAGTGGTGGTGACGGCTGCTACAGATGCTCCAATGCCTTGAGATAGCTTTCTCCTCGCTACAGCAGCAGCGTATGCATAGACAGAAGGAATGGCATTCAGCGACGACTCCTCCCACGACCTCTCTCCTTTCCACACCATGATATTGACAAGCTCCTGCACTACGGAAGATGCGACTGTCACATATGTTACACGATCAAGGAACATCTTGAAGCCCAGCCGGACCATGTTGTTGGGCGAAGGATGGGGAAAGACGTTATCTTCTAGCAACCATTTATAGCAATCGAAGTCACAGTAGTCGTACAAATTGCCGGAAATGAAACGGGTGTAGGGGTAGGTGAATCGGAAGAACCGCAACAGCTTAGAAGGTGGGATGGACGCGCCATCAAGTGGAAAGTGGCCATTTCCATGCTCATTTCTGTGTGTTTGATAGTGACTATAATGCTTTTCCACAATGCAATCCATCACTTTCCCCCACACACGTGGTGGCAGTTTCAGGTAGGCAAGCACGGTGGTGGAGATGTCCATCTGCACAGCATGCAGTTCGTGGACTGTACCATAGGTGACCCTGTTGAAGACAAGGTCGACAGAGAGACATGCGAGGTATCCGAGGTTGCGCATGGCTTTGCCACTATTTTGTATCCAACCCTCTTTGGACAGGTCAGCGATAATGGTCGGGTGCCACACCAGGAACCCTTCTTCTTTGTCGGGGATGGGAGTGCCTCCCAGCGACACACCAACAGGCAGCTCGCTCTTCAGGACCTTTGTGATGGCAGAGTTCAAACTGGCTCTGTTTGTGCCACTTTGCAGGAGGGTGCGTATGTGCGTGACCCCGTCTGTGGACACAGGGATGGTGGCGCGGTAGTGTGTTGCTGGGTGGTGCGTGGTGCTCGTGGTGGTAGTGATTGTGTGTGGCTGGTGTGTATGCGTTATGCTGGTTGTGTGTGGCCGTGGCAACAATAGCCAGCTGCAGCAGTGCAAGTGTCGACAACGGACGCATCGCAGCGGCAGGAGAAGAAAACAACAACAACAACAACTCCGCACCGCCACCGCCTGCCCACACGCCGCTGTCACACGCCATTGTCCCCGCTCAAACACCGCCGGTTGTATGCTCATGTATGGGCTTTGGATCGCCTTTCTGTTGCACTTGCTATGAGCAACAGCGACAAACACCCGTTGACTGTTCACTGTCTGTTCCTGCTGGAGTGTGCCCATCTCTGTTCTCACACAGGGATATCCCCCGACTCCTCCGTCTTCCCATCTCTCCACCGCCGCCTCTCTCTTCGTGCTGTGACAACGGTAGTCAACAGAGCCTGCCTAGCCAGCGCATCTATCTACAGTCCTATCCATAGCACGGTCCCGGTGCCATCCCTAGCATGCAAGCTGTTTCTGTTCCAGCTTAGGAGTACAGCAGCTGAGCTGAGTGCCGCAGCTACATCCTCCCTTTTCTGCACAATCTCGTGTTTGAAACACGAAACAGAAGTGTGCAGTGAAAGTGAATGGTGTCAGAAGTGACAACAACGACACAGAGCAGTGGAGGAGAGCGAGAGTGGAAAGGATGGCACTACAAGACATCTGAGATGCAGACAACTGCATTGCACGCTATAGAGCAGCAGGCTGCTCCTCACAGTGGAACACCTAGTTGATCAGGAGATAAATACCATCTCCATGAAGTCTTTCCATTCCACCTTGCTGCACATCATCAAAAGAGCACCTCTCGTCGCGCACGTACCATAATGACAGGCACATGCCTTTCCAAGTGATACCACACACCCTCTGTGTCTGGCTGTCCATCTGCGCGTGGAAATAGAGGGGCGGTGTGGTGGAGACACACACTGAACGC